>JAQIXG010000520.1:0-31316 GCA_034700105.1 Oconnorella tubifera
CACATACAAATATACATTGTATCCATACATAGTGCACAAACACACATAGTATACACCCATACATAAATACATAAATACATACATACATACATTCATGCACATACATATATACATACATACATAGAGACATCACATTCAATGTAATTAGATTTAAACTGTATTCTTATTAAAAGTAAAGCAAATACAAAGCAAAACAATGAAGTAATAACTGAACAAAATATAAATTAAAAATAAATATATAAATAAATTTAAAAAATCAGAAATAAAAGCAGAAACTTATTTGTGTATATACAGTAAACTCCTAGAATATTGTATTATATATTATCTAAAGAATAGGAATAAGAAGTTAAATTACGAGAGAATATTGAAATAAATCTTCACAGTTCATATCCTCTGTGTGAGGCATCAGATCAAATACAGATTTGTAGTTGCAGTCGTAGCTTTCAGGTATTACTACATCAGGTGACTCGGTTGACAAATCAAGACTTTGGTCATTACAAGACTCTACATAAACAAACAAAAAATGAACAGATACACTTAGTTGGCTAGATGTTTCATATAAAAGAGCATCATGCTGTGTGTGAAACAGTTTAACGAGTTTATTATTTAGAAAAACGGCTTAAATTTAAATGAATCAAAGTCATATTATTTGAATAACAAGAGAAAATAATATCAAAAATTATCCTTAATAAATGGTAAATAGTTTTCAAAATAGTTAACATAAATCTTTAAAGTTGTTCATAAAATCATAACAAAATATTTATGTAGATGATATCTTACTTAGAAGTGACTGGAGTCCGGTAACAAGAATAATACGTAGTGACAAATGAGCGACGCCAATCTGAAGTGACAGTATTTTACTTTATTACTTTAATCAGGGATGTTTATTTATTAATCAGAATATGAATAAGATATTGTTGAGGACATATATGATAGTTTGTTAGTTTGTTGCTTAATGGCACAAAGGCTATTTAGTGCCAGAATTAAAGTTTAAAATTTAAAAATATACATGGATAATAAATAGCATTCAGTGATGTGAACCCCAATAGAAATATGCATGTTAATACCAATTAGATTTTTTACAATAAATAAACATTTAGTACCGGTAACAAAATGAGAAGTTATCAGTCTGCTAGCAAAATCAAGAAAAATGCCTGCTATAAATTTATTATATATTTCTAAATGTCACATCAGCGTAAAAAAGAGGCAATTTAATGACACACAATGATTCAATTACATAATCACAATTACAATTAAATATTGACATTTACGCTCAATCACTGCAAGACAAAGTATAAGATGATGTTGTGATGATTATGCAGAACAAAAGTGATGAGTGAAAGCTTAACACTTAAAACAGACAATCTAACCAATCTTTCTTTGGGATTACCACCGTATTATGGCATTAAAATACCCTAACACTGTATTAATGGGTATACAGGGTATTAAAGTTATCCGAAACCAGTAATAAAAGCTAAGAGGAAATTCACCGATTGTAATAAATCCTCAAGACAGCATTCTACTTTATGATAAGTATCCCATGATGAAATGCGACAATGTTCACTGCAGTATCGAACAGCACAACAATTGTGACATCTGCAATAAAAGAATGAAAAACATTCAAATATAAAATATTATATATTAATATATAATATTCAACTACAAATATACTATTTTATTGGAAGTGGAAGAATAAAAAACAAAACAATAAATGAATAAAAATTATCGCTGATTAATCTTGCAAGGCTAATACAATTAGGCCTTTTAATTTGACAATATAAATTGACAATATTATAACGTAATAAAGAAAAATAAACGTCTTATAAAAGCGCTAAATACACCATTAACTTGAAATCATTAATTTGATAAATAATTATTCAAAGTTAACAAACTTTGCATTATAGCGAAGAATATAATTACAATCAATAAACAACACATTAAATTTCAGAGGAATGGTTGTTTCCATATGTTACAGTACTATTTTATCATTATCACTTGACATATAAAAAACATAAAGCTTATGCCATTATAACTCACGGTACTACTAGAGTTAGTTTATCAAGACAATGATGACACATCTGATCATAGAACACTGGCAGTAGAACAAAAGCATAAGGACGTTCCACTATAAGAACACCACCAGAAGCAATCGAGCGATTGGCCTTAAAATGCATATATTACCGGATTCCGCGACAATTCGAAAAAATATTTAAAGCAAAATTTTATATGAAATTATAATTTTATAACGCAACAAGAAAAATGGTAGACTTGCTATAATTGTAGATTTTTATGAATTTTTTTAACATCTGTAAAACTATATTTTAAGATAAGTAGATTAATAATTATAATTAATTATATTAAAACAAAAGTAATTAGCATTTGACAGTCAAAATGATGTTTAAATGCATGCTTCCATTTCATAAATATAATATTCCTAATTTAGGATAAAATGCAGCTTATAACAAGAATAACCCCATAAAAACAAAGTTTTCATTATAACTCTTTCTTTTCTTGTTCATAAATAAATAAATTTTAACATAATCAAGTCTGTGGTGTATGTGTGTGTAAGTGTGTCAAAGTTAATTGTTGGTCACAACGAGTCTATGGACCAAGTTTCAGATCGATTGGATAAGGGGAAATGGGTTTATGTTCAGACAACGGCTCAGACAGATAGACAGAGAGTACAAGTTAAAAGAAAGAGTTAATCAAAAATGATAAGAAACTTCATGTTATTAGTCAGATCTTACAAAAGATATATCAGTTTTAAAGCTTTACCACAAGATGTCTTCCTTTTTCTGCCGTATATTTTAAATCAACCGCGCATGTGGCTTGCTTAACAATACTGCCAGGTCCGTATATAGGCAATGGGAGCATTGAATGACTGTCTGATGCAATCAATCTAAATGCAAATGAAGCGTCAGATAACAGAAAACTGTTCTTCATGATACATAGACCTACTACAAACCTTTCTTTCAAATCTATAAATTTGTTGAAACAGAGTGAGATTATAGCTCCACTAGTAGATGGGTACAAATTAATAAATATATGACAGTTAAAATCTTATAAATACACACAAAATTTATAATTTAGTTTGTTTGTTCTATTTGCAAAAAACTTGCAAATGGAATATTCTAATGATAAGAAATTTGTACACAATGTTCTACAGTTAATTTCTAGGTGAACGTAACTATTCCAATCTCTCAATACTCTTTGTTCTTCACGAGATATGAGTTTCCACATTTGAATGATATAAAAGAGTTTCCGAGTACAAATGCTAGATTTAAAAACTGAACATTTAAAACAATAAAGAGATTAAAGACAAATTAAATGAAAAGTCAAAAAAGAAACTTAATCACCCCTCAGAATTGTCGACATCTACCGAATCTATTTTAGTGGTCCATTCAGCAATTTCTTGCAATAATTTCTCTGAAATAAAATATTACCAGAACTTTTTCTTATCCTAAACTGTGCTAAAACAAAGCGTATACTTTCAAAAAGTTGAAAGTTTGTATTTAATATAATATCACCGGATACTATTGTCAAAATTATTGTTAAAATAAACATTTTATGCACCAGTAATAATTATAATCTATACTATTCTACTATACTGTTTATAATTATTAATTTATATTTGCTAAGTTATATGATTTAAGTTTAAATATTATACTCAAGTTATAAGATATAAATTGGCATGCTTATAAAATTAATTCTAAAAACTGTTTCTTTTAGTATTTTCTAAACATAGAAACATATAGAAATATCATTGCAAAAAATTACTATTGAAAAAATATATAATTTTAAACTTATCACAAAATTCTAACGCCGACCTTTTTGTTGTGCATTCATTTCGAGAGAAAATTCAATTTTTTCTTTTGCTTTCTCGAACTCTAGTAAATAGCAAGAAACAATTCTTTTAATAATTGTTAAAAATAACAAATGAATATATAATGACAATAACTAATAATTTCATAATAATAATTTCATCAAACATTATTGAGTGAAATGACTACTAATTTCACTAAATCAATCACAGAGATTCATAAAGCTAACTAATGTTCTATTAATGAAGCTTAGCTTCAGTAACAAAGTGCTATATAATTATATGGCATTTATTGTCAATTATTTATTGTCAATTATATTAACTTTAATGTTAATTTAAACTTTTCTTGTTATTTTATATATAGTTATAAAAGTATATTTTACTGTTATTTTACGTTTCAAGTTAGAAAAGTTCAGTTATATATGCTGAAATCTTAATAACAAACTTACTAAAATCACATACCAGATTTAGCTGACTTGAATTGTCTCATATGAACAAAGCATTGGCCTCTACGCTGTATCAGTCTATGCTGCAGATTCAGGGGATAACCATTATCAATAGAAAGTTGAATATCAAGCAAACAACTCTAATGAAAAACAATTTCTCAATCATTATAGATTCTGACGAATAAAAACAATAATATATCGTAAAACCAAGTTATATATGTAAGGCCTTGGTTTTGAGTGGTCCATAAAATACGGTTCACACTAGCGACTCGGTCGGCGACTCTGTCGGGAGCTCTGCTGGGCGCTCGACGCGCGACTCTATCGGCGAATCTGACGGGAGCTCGACGCGCGACTCGACGCATGACTCCAAACGTAGCGCGACTCTGTTGGCGACTCTGTCAAGAGCTGAATCCCCGACAGAGTCCCCAACAGAGTCCCCAACAGAGTCGCTGACAGAGTCATGCGACTTTTCGAGTCGCATGACTCTGACAAAACAGTCAAAACCGACGCGCGACTTTTCGAGTCGCGCATCGAGCTCCCGACAGAGCTCCTGATAATGTCACCGACAGAGTCGCTGACCGAGTCGCTAGTGTGAACCGTGTTTAAGAACTAATTGTGAAGTACTTGGCCTTGAGACTCGAGTCCTTGGCCTTGAGACTCAAGTCCTTGGCCTTGGCCTAACAACTCAAGTTTTAGTTAACTTTGCAAGGACCAAAAAATAAAAATTGTACCAGATATTTTAAATGAAATATCAGTACTAATAATCATATAAATATTCTAACTATTTATAAGCTGACTTTATATTGCAACTTTAATACACAACTTCAAATGTCTTTAATTCATAATTATTTTATGATTTTTTACCATTTTAATAATGGTATAAACCATCAAAGATCTTAATAAATTTGAATAAATAACTTCAAAATTGAACTTTCAGACAGTGATATACATTATAAATATTATATGCTAGATGCAGATATAATCAATATACTATATTACCTTCAGTTTATTAAAAACTAGAAGTATACAAAACCTGATAGTCTCCAGCTTGATAATGCACTGCTGATCTATTTCCATAGCCATGAGACAGTTCAAAGCAATCTTCAGTATGTGGTGCATTAACAACACACTAAAGGTACAATAAACAATAATGTAATAAACTTTGACTTTTATTAATAAACAGTATCAATACCGTTCATAATTCTTAATAACTAACATAAGAATTTTTCAGATAGTTAGAGTTCAAAATCAAGATATACACTCTTCAATGCAGTAGCAGATTTATATAACTGGATGATCAGCATCTCATATTTAATAACTTTTTGGCTTGAAAAATCAGAGAGAAATGAAAAAATAATGATTCTGTGTACCTTCCAATGACTAACCATATTTTATTGAATCAAATTATGCAAGTATTAAAATAAACCATCTGATATTATACAAACAGGTACTAAATTTTTGGTTATCTATAAATTACATTTCTAGATTTGTCATAGTTTATAATGTTCATTAGATCAATACCTCATTGTAAAAACAAAGCGCTTCACTGTAATTCTTCTTCCTGTAACATTCATTTCCAGCTAATCTATGCTGTGATGAAGTCTTTTCACACTTTGTTACTTCATTTCTTTTAATTTCATCAAAATATACATCAATCCAACTAACATCTCTACATATAAGAGTAGTAAAATAAACTGAACATTAGAATTACTGAATTGTTCATAAAAAGTATTATATTCACAGTTTAGAGTAAAGTAATAAAATTAATAGGACAACAGCATCAAAGAGATAAACCATTGCTTTGATCATATTAATAAGGTTTCACACAATCAGAGACTCATTAGGCCTACATTCAAAATAAATAATTAATATTTTTCACTCTTTTGTAGAAACTCTATCAGTTTTTGTTTGCGAGAAGAATTTTTCAATACTCTCGTAGAGCTCTCGCCGAGACGAATCCAATGGTATATAACACTATAGTGATCAGTTTCGATGGGACCCTGCAGAATGACAACCAATTTTTCTCTATCAGTGCCCATCAGAAAAGCGGCTCCCATTCGGTTTCGCACCTTCCGGAGTTACTGTTAGATCGCTTAGGGTTAGAATTGGGTTAGATTGTAACTATAGTCATGATTATGATTATTGAATCAAGTCAGTCCCAATCAGATAAAATTCTCTGAAAATGACTGCAAACTACTCGGTCATTTTCAGAGAATTTTATGCGATTTTTACTTATATTTTTAAAATACGTAACGTTATTTTTATTCTAAAAAAATCATGTGGTGCGTAACCGAATTGGATCCAGAAAAGCTTTATAATAACGTATCTAAAGCTTACACAAAATGTACAGAAAGAAAGTATTACTATTAAAGAATAAATTTGATTTGTAAATCTTACCCCAGAATGCACGAATCATCGATCCATGAAACTCTACTTTCATCAGTCTGCAAACTTTTAAATTCACCCAATAAGTTTTTATTTACAGAAAGTTTCCGCAGAGAAGTATCCAAAAACTTTTGCCAGTTTCCAAATGATACCATTTTTAATCTTTTAATCTACATTGCAACGAATTTATGACTATTTATTTAGCGCATTTATTAGAAAATATTGTACGTTTAATTATTTAATTAAGATTTATTTCGTTTATTTAGAATATTAGCGATATTGTAAGTTGAAAGATATGGAAATAAAAATATAAAAAGTAGATCAGAGAATGAGAAACGACGTGATGAATGATGAATATAATAACAATGAACTGATAATATGATGAATGAGACTAAATAATGAGACTAAATGAATGAATGATTGAGAGACTGTCAGAGAGAGTTAAAACTGATGGACAACAAGACTTAGAGATATTATTTGGTTCCTAAACTTTGAGATCAGTTATAGTACAGAGTAATTATTATACATTGAACTAATTTTTGATTTTAAAAACCAATTAACCTTAAAAAATGTAATATGAAAAAGACCTTTTTAGTCGTGATACTTTATTTGTAGTTTCAACTTTTTTGGGGGGACAAAATCTGATGTTCATGATCATGACCATAGAAATCAAGATCATAAATAGATCTAAAAATCGTCCTGAAACTATGTATTGAAATCACATCAGATAACTGCGTTTACGCATAGTAAAGTAGATACATGGATTCATTTTTTACTAAGGTCTTAGATCTAGATACATAGATTCATTTTATGCCTAGATCTACTTACAGATTTTTTTTATCCTATCTTACTAAATTGTAAGGACGCTTGCCAGTTTTCTTAAATAACGTCTAAAATGTCTAAACATTATTGGATTTCACTGTGACAAAATGCTAGATCCGTCATTATATAAAAGTAGATTTAGAAAATGCACCATTTAAAAATATTGTTACAACTTATTCTCTCCTCCTCCTCCCTCCCTGTAACCAGTTCAGAATAAATTTCCCAAATGAAAAAATAAAAATATCAAAATAGAGAGGAGAATGAGTTACGCATCAGTGCCCTACCCCCCTTCAAAAACAAAACATACCACCAAAATATCATTTCAAATACAATATTAGTTATACAATCAAATTTATGCACATTACTAAATAAATGTATATCTTTAACTGAACCTCCTACAACACAAGTTTTGATTCAAATTACTGGTAAAATATACTAGTAAACTCAAATTTAACATAGCATTTGCAAATAAATAGCATTAAAAAATGCAATACTCAAGTTCAGCGAAATAATGAGCAGAGACTATACAAACACATCAAGAAAGTAATAACAGAGTATTATCATAAATATTATAAATATAAAAGTACAAGAAAACATTTATTTTATTTTAATTACTGGTATAATACGGATAATACAGCAAGAAGTATGGCAAGTAAATGTTACTTTCATACTGTATCATAATCGAATTTAACAAATTAAAATTCATTGAACTAGTAAAGATTTTAGTTCAATTAATAAAATTTGTCAAGTTTCTTGCTTATTTTCAATTCAAATTATTTACAATTACAACTTGCACATATTGATGTTTAAATTTTATCTAGGTTCTAAAATATAACTAAATTGTTTATGTTTTTAATAAAAGAATTAATCAAAGCCTAACATTTCATAAAAGTACTTAGTTTATTAACAATATTACTTGCGTATTGAGTTGAATAAAAATAGTCTCAAACTAGCATGAAGTTGATCTTTCTTTCTTAGACAGAATTCATAAATTTAGATCATAGAATAACATTACTTGAAATTAATATTAATATTATATTATAGTAAAACATTGACAGTAGATGTGACAAATTACAGAAAAATTGACTTTAAATAAGCAAGAAAACGCATAAAGCATCACAATAAATCAATAATCTGACTATTCTCATACCTACGAGCTATTCTAACTACTAATAATAGTTTCTTTAGCTAACAGCCAAAGAAAGAACTATTTGAACAAAATCAAGTTACACTGAGCCGCGCAAAACATCTGACTTATGGATAAAATTTATTTCATAAATAGACACCATATTTGATATTGAACTGTCTTTGATTCTTTTAAACAAGTAGAACTCAAAGTAAAAAGTTATGATTGCAGAGAAATTCTTTTACTAACTGTTGTATACGTGAGCTTTATTCCTGTTATAACTATGCGATTGTTGTCTTACATTCAACGATTGAATTAATTAAATTAAATTACAGGCAATAAATAAAATTAAATTCTAAAAAATATTTCAGATTTAGAATACAGCACCAAGGGAAGACAAAACTGCGGGTCAGTAGTATAATCTACCAGAGTTGGTTAAATTATAAATATCACACTATACAGCTTACAAATATTAATTTAAAAAATGTTGCTGCATTTAAAAACCATCTTCCCAACTCTAAATGTCAAGTCATGTCAAGAAAAAAAAAATTCAGAAATTTTCTGATCAATTAATAGAACACGTTACATTTATATCCAAAGCATTTCATTTATAGTAACTAAATATCGTTGGCAGCTTAATCCGATAACTTCTGAGCAAAGAAAATATTTCAGTTATAGTTTAATTACGCAACAGATAATTTTAAATAGATATTTAAATATTTTAAATATCATTTCAGAAATATAACAGAATCTTGATATATAAGATCTCAGATGTAGTATTGAGTTTCTGTAATTCAACACTAGTCAATTTGATACTTTGAATTATCCAAAAACAGAAAAAAAATGAAAGCGTTTATAAAGAAGCAAACATTAATCAGTTATCATTAAACATAGAAAAGCATTAGGCTGCAAATGAATACACAGATTAATACCAGTCATTATGAAATTAATACCAATTGTTAACTAGATTTTATAAATCTAGCAACCGAAAAAAGTCCAGATCATAAAGGCAATTTATAATTATAAATCTAGTAAAACAATTTATAATCTTGTTGAAAACACTAATTTAAGATATAATTTCAAGATAGAAATTAAATTAGTCAAGAGAGAAACGAGTATTTGTGCTCGAGATAGAAAAAGAAAAGATCGCAAACAACTACAAGATGAAGTTAATTTGGCCAAATGAAACAATACAATAATAAATTTTAATACACTTTTAAATACAGTCATTATCCAATAAGCATAATTAAACTGACTTCTGTGGACGCTAGATAAATAATATCAAAGTCAGCAAACTATTCTGAAGCTATAAATATAAAATATTTGTTTTAAATTATTCAATTAAACTATTTTTCAGTCTTTAATTCTGTAATTAGGACTAAAGTTTTTAAAGAAAAAACTGAATTAAAGAACTTTAACAGAATTTACCTAAACAATTCTATACCAAAGACACACAAATACATAAAAAGACGCAAGCAAGTATACAACTGAATATTATACAATTAAAATACTAAAACTCAGCAGTCGCCCTTAATCCTAATAAATGTGTCCATTTTCTAGCAAAATAATTGTAGAAGGGAGTAGTGGGGAGGGGATAGGAGGAGGGGAATCTAGAAATATTTGAAAGAACTTTCTTAATAATTTCCCAATAAGAATTTATTCAAAAAATTCAGTATCTAATCTCTGGTTGCATGCTTCGCCTTAAATACCAAACATAAGTAGTAGGAAGTAGAGATGCCAAGATTTGTTACCTTTGTAAATAAAATTGGTAATCCGATTTAAATTATTTGGCCGGATAAAAGAGAGAGAGAGAGAAGATTGAATCTTTCAGTATCAGAAAACTGTAAAATGAAGTCTCAATCGCTCTGTTAAATAGGTGATTTAATTTATTTTGGATATAAAAAATACTTTTGTTACAGATCTTATGACAATTTAGCATACTTGTGGCAATTTGTAACCAATTTTTTAATCTAACTTGACATGGGCTACTCGGTTTAGAACTCTTAATAGAAATAATGCCTTATTACAGATACTTTAAAATTTAAAAAATCATCATGGCTAATAATAAAATGGCATCAGAAAAGAAATTCTCAATTGAAAAGTATAATAATAACAATTGCTTTTCTATAATTAATATACAACTAAAAACTTGATCTCATTCAATTGAAGGCTTTTAGAAATATTCAGCAGATACTCCGTGCACTAGCTTTTATTCACCAAAACACCTTCTTCTTCTTCCTCGTTCTCTTCTTCCCTCTTTAAAAGTTCCCGCGCAAGTTTTGCGGCTTGATACTCGTTGTAATGAAGACGTCGACGATCTTTAAATTCCTTGCGTTTTACTGAGAATACACCACAAGAATATGATTAATTTTAAATACAACGAAAAATAATCCAGATTATAATTTATATATCATCTTAATATCTAAAAAATAGCTTCTATTTAAAATTTATACTATATATATATTAAGAAATCACATGTAGCATATGGACATTAACCTGAAAATAAATGAAATAGTTTTACTTTAAACAAGCATTTCTCATGACAGAAGTTCTATACATCTATCAATCAGTGATAGTTTTTTTATATAATTTTGAAATCAAATACATTTAAAGTTATCTTTAAATTCAGCAGGAAGTTATTTTAAAGTAACCTTCGGTCTTAATCCATATTACATTTTCTTGCCATGCATTTATAGAGAAACAACAATAGACAAATGTCCCAAGAAATCACCTCATTTATAAGAGATACGATCACTCTGTAAATAATATGCGATTATTTAATAAGTGATCGAATAATACAATTCTTTTCTTGCTCGATATTATAGCTACAGAGTCAAAATAGTTTTCTATTGAGACTGAATATTTGAAATGGATATATAATACTACATAAAAGCAGTAAACATTGTTTTAAAAAAGAATTTAAAAATCAAATTCTAAAATCTCACTTCGTTCTTCCTCAGTATAATTATTTTCATCTTCAACATCATTGCTATCATCAATGTGATCTCCCATCAGTTGTTCATCAGTCATCAAACAAGCAGCCTCTAGACTACAAGTAACGGAATAAAAACATTCCAAAACAATCGATATCATTAATAATATCACAAATAAATAGCCGTACATATTTACAGAAATGTCACTGATTAAAATTACAGTATTATTATATAAAAATCTCTAATAAACTAATAATTTAAAAGCCAAAAAATGTTAGAAACTCTTACACTACACAAAAAAAGACAAGATAATGAAAATTATAATATAAAAATATAATATAAATATAAAATATAAATATAATATAAAAATGAAATGCCCCAAATGTTAATTACGTTTTCAGTTAATTTGATAAAAATCTAAAGCAATATTCCGATTAGTAAAAATTACCCAGCAGCAATGGAGTCTTCATCAAGTTGTGCTGTGTCATCACTGATGCTTAGTCTGTGGTACGGAGTGGGAGGTTCTTCAATCTTCAGATGACCGTAGTCTTTGTTTGCCGGATGGTAAGTGGCAAGAATATTCATCTCATCCCATTTTGTCTCTCTCTCTGGGTGAACCTTTCTTTATACAATTTAATTACATAAACGGCTAAGTAAAATCCAGAAAAAGGCATAAAGTGATAAAATACATACGTAGCAAAAAAATGCACAGCTTGAAATACACGAGTACGTATTATTTATGAATGATCAAATTTAAAAATGAACTATTATTTTTACAATACAATTTGAGTGAAATAAAATGTTAACTAAAAATTAGGCTTACTACTAAGTCTAATTTCAGCATTAAACCATGTTGCTTAAATTTTGTCATTAGCGATAAATTTACGAAATCTATTTACTTCATGTATCACTTATACAACTTCAGAAATCAACTAATTTAAATAAAAATCTCATTACAACAATCGCAAAATTATTATTTCAAGATGACAAAGATCGAAATCAACTGCGCCACATATAAATAATTACGTTAACGTCTAATTATTTAAATAAGTCATTCTTACACTCTCACCCCCCCCCCTCGATACTTTAGTAATTTTATTTATTAAAATTATTAATTCATACAAATAATATTTTTTATAAATAATTAAATTGATAAATAAAAAACAAATTTACTTGATAAGTCCTTCCTCGTCAAACTCAGAAGGAGGTTTAAGGATTCCCTTGACGTGAACGGGCTGATCGGAGGGACCAGTATGCCCCTCGGCCCCATGGGGATCCCCCGTCCCTCCTAATTGTCGCCCGGATCCTTCAAGGGGAGATTCGTCCATGGTAAAGTTTTCAGCTGATTCCGCCATAGTGTTTAAAGATCTGATATAAGTCTCTTGTAATGTTTCTTTCTAACTTTTATGTTCATGTTTCTATGTCATGTCATGCTTGGGGTTTAAGTCATATCATGTCATGTTCCATATGTCATTATGTTTCTGACGTTGCCTGATATCGTGATACCGGGAGCTCTGTCTAATAAGAGTGTTTTAGTGCCATTATGAATTAATATTGGAAAGAATACGAGCCTTATCGGTTGAGCGTTGTCTTTCGCTGACAACCTGAACCGAATCGTCTGATCTATAACCTAGACGGTGTCCGTCATTATCATTTATAATATCGTTATAGTCAACATTTAGGCCCGCATTACTTCTTGTCAGTCTAGGGCTCAGAAGCCGTCTTTACTCCGACCGTATAACTAAGACCATATAAGTCTAGGATTACATTTTTAATTTTGCTATATTTTTATTATTACTTGCTTCGATATTGAAATTAAAACATATAACGCAAACATATAACGCAAATTGTATATTTGATATTTCATGTGCATAGATGATGATAACAAAATCATTTGTCAGCTTTATTATTTTCCATCTATTTGATCCTTCAAGTTGTATTTTAAATCTTTTTTGAGTTCTAGTTTTAAGGTGTTATATATTTCTTTTTTTGTTCTGTTGATTTCTCACAATAATTTTTTGTTCCCAATTACTGAATATATTCCCTTAATTGATATTGTTCTCATTGATTGCTATTTTTATATTTTTGTATTTACTTAAAACAGTAGGTTTTGTATTTTAAAATCATTAGTACATATTTTACTAAATCTTTCATAATTAATAATATTTGACGATATATTGGACATTATAGAGTTAAGTTAAAATTATGTTCATGGACTCGATAGACATTTGTCTGTGTCCGCTCATTTTTTTAAATTTACTCAAATGTTATTGTTATTTATCTAATTGTTATACTAACTTTGATATTTTGAAATAAAGGCCCGTTAAAAAAAAATGAAGATGGCCCGCGCCATCTTCATTTTCTCAAGATTGGCCCCTTGCTAAATCTAATTGAATAGCCCTGATATACATTAAGCCTCGTCGTTATTTTATACGGTAGATTTAGATTCATAAACAGATTACAATTGATAAAAAATAATATTTTCTGACTTAGATAATAGACTAACGTGCATTGCCTTTACAGCTTGTATATAAATGTAATACTTTTACTCAACTATCGTAGCATCGATATTTCCACCCTAATATTTTATAACAATTACAATATTAACTAGCCTATAATTTTTTTGAATAATATTAGTAAACTAATTTTACTTTACTCAAATTACGCCAACTAAATTTAAAATCAGGTTTTATAATTATGCAGTTTATTCAACTAAATCTCAATCTTATGTCCAATTAACTATCCCTAATCCATTTAACTACGGTTTTCAGAATTATTTTTCTGATTCTCAAATTCTATTAGTCTCTGCCTAAATCCAGTATTCGTTAAAATCTTTCCTCTAGCCTCCGCAACTCGCTTTACACCTTCCATGACGTCACAATTCAGCCTGTCTATGACGTAGGCGACACAGAGAGCAGCGCTTCTGTTGATACCCTTCATGCAATACAACAAAGCCCTCCCATTCTCATCATGTGCTCTGTCTATGAGACTCTTTGCAACATGAAAGTGCATCAAGATGTCGTAATCCAGATGATCCTCAGCAGCGATGTGCTGTAAAACTCGAACGCCAGAATCAATGTTATAAGATCTAATGTCAGTTGATGATAATGAAGAGTTTCGGTAAGATCCTATAACAAAACAAACGTTCTAATTAAAATTGGATATTTTATATTAGTTTTTATTTTGTTTTATTTCTTAAATTTAATTTCTATATGTCTACCTATCCATACATCTGTCATTCCGTCAATCGGGTCTTCCAAATACATGAAATACGTCTGTATCTACCCATAGTACACGAGTCTAAGCTTTTCCAAAACGAAAATTGGCTGTTCTGCTGAAGTGTTAGATTAATACATGTAAACACTGCAGATACTTAATTATCACTATATTTACGTATATATAGTGCTATACGCTATAAAATAAAGTATTGTACATTTTATTTACTATATATTTGTATTTAATGACAAAATATACCTCTATTTCGAGAAGCGTTTGATTTTTGAATCAGAGAAGAATTTGAAGCAGACGAGGCGCAGTTGAGAATATGAGTAATGCCAAGTTCTTTAATTAGGCCATGACTATCAGCGTCGGTGACGTCACCAAGGTATAACCAATCAAAGATGCGAGCTGGTTCTCGAGTGATCCAATCACTTTGATTTAGCGAATTGTATTTATCATTCCAGTCATTGAGAAAGCGATTCAGTTCGTCTTCCAGTGAAACATCCATAATTATAATTACTAGAGCAACATTATATTTGGTTAATAATATAAATAAATTTAATTGTTAAATGAATGCTAAAAACGTTTAAAATCTCACGCGTAGGATTTAATTGTTCTTGTCATTCTTATCCCCACTGACAGCAAGGCACGGAGGCAGTGTACAGTGTTCTTGATCATACTTGATCTCGCGAGAATATTGAGAATAATGGCTAACAAACTAATAATATCGTCTGGAAGGAGATCTTCATGACAAGCGATTTCCACTAAACTCTCTTGATTAAAAAAAAAAAAATGCTAAAAAACTAAATAATAAACCCGCAATCAAATTTCTGCCACAAAAAGATAACAATTATAAACTTATAGCCTGTATCAAAATTTAGCACCAAAAAAATAAAGTTTGCTTTCTTTCGCAATTGGCTATTTCAATTTATGCAATTTCCTAATAGCTGATGTAAATTTAGCTGAGTTTAAACAATTTTTTTCATCTTGAGCTATTGAACAGAATCAAGCAGAATTAAGCAGAAAGTATGACTCTTGACTTTCCTTAATTTCTAGAAGACTTCTACTGATTGAAAAGATAAAGCTCAAAAACTATTAAAGATTTAACTGGTTATTAACAAGATCGCAGTTTTTCACGGTAGCAATACTGTCTCTGTAATAACAACTTATTACGATCGAGAATTTGCTAAAATTTGAATGAGTCTGTTGCAACGCGAGGGAATAATCTAGTTTTAGATGATTTTTAACCGATAACGCAGAAGCTGTATATAATTTTAAACAGTTAATACAGAAGCAGTATATAACGTATTGAATACCAGTCGGAACACAAAATAACAACGCGCTCCTACCTTGAGCATGTTATTCTTCTTCGATTACAGTTGCAATGATCGACTGACTAGCTGGCTTAGTTTTATCAGCTGAGTTCAGCATCAACGCTTATTTACATTTCAACATCTTGCTCTCTGCTCAATCTCTGTGTTGCTGAATAAACAACAATGGAAAAGAGTTATTGCTGCTGAGTTCATAAGCAGAAATATGATTCATAATTTTAAGTATACTATTAACAGGCTCTAAATATAAACATTCTGTTTAACATGAGAACTCCTAACTTTCAAAGTATCTACGATTTCATTCTCAGTAACAGCCCGACTGAGGACCGAACAGAAACTGGTCAGTGATTTATGATAGGCCTAGCTGCATTCTGCTGTTAAATGAATAACAGACACATCGTCTATAGGCCTGCTTCTTAACAGAAATGTCCGAATTATGTGAGAGTTTTACTAAGACCAGTGAATGTTATGTTTTTTAAGCAGCTTGTAAAGCTGGGTTTCAAGCTTTGAAAAGATTTGGGAGGATGGGGGATTTACAAGATGTTGAATAAGTAGTTTGTGTGCCTTTTCAATTACAATATCTTATCTTTCTGAGATTAGTCTGTTTGAAGTTGCTTTTGCTATTACTTGAAGCTCTTATCTTGCTTGAAGTCGCTATTGTTATTTTCTTCAAGCAATTATTATTTTTAACACTACGTTGAATCAATATAAAAATAGATAGGAAAGTAAGTCTAAACTTTCGAAGTATGTATTTACTATTACGAAAATCAGTTGCAATTATTTATCTCCGTGATAAATATTGTCTAATGTACATGTCTGTAAGTTTCAAAGAATAAAAGAATTAAAATATCGTCGAAATTGAAAAAAATTGATTAGTTCTAAACCGCGATCACGTTATTGCACACCAAGCTCTATGATTCAATAAGACAAAGGGGCTATACTGATATCATGGTATCAATCAACAAGATAGTAATGCGTCATTGTATAGACGAGCTTGTTTATGTACCGTACACGCAATGGCTGACTGCTGACAATTATTCTTTAGCGCATATGTTTAATACCGTGATGAACGTACGCATCATGTACTTGAATAATACGTTTTTGTTTACTTAATAATGTATGACAATCGGACTTGAAACAATTCTTAGAACAATTCTTTAAAACAATTCACCGATAAAAGAGGTTTTTGAATGACACAATTTATCAATATCTTCAGTTTTAATCACTACTGAAAATCTTAACTCTACAATTATTTAATTTAGATAACAACTTAATTAAATAAAAGTATCATCATTTGGAATAATTGCCGGTTTCACTAAAAGTCATACTTTAAATGATGAATACCAACTAGTTCACATAAATAATAAATCCCGTAAAAGATACTATAGTACAGAATAAGTTTCACAATTCTTCAGCTATAGATTACTTTACAATTTTGACAGAAATCTGACAAATTCATCAGCCGAAGCGTGAGGATTTTTATTAAAAGCCAGCGACTCTCGAGTTAGTATAGGTTCCCCCGCCGACCCTTTCTTTTTCTTTGTTGGGAAATCCACAAAAGTCACTCCTTCTATGTTGATCTGCTCCATTGGATCGTATTTGATTTCAGAAGGTGCCCCAAGTAGATGCTCATTGGTTAGAGTTCTAAATCTTCGACATAGTGATGTGTTGCGCGTAAGAAGACACAGCAGGATGATGAGAGTTAGAATCCCAAATAAAAAGCCGATGATTTGTAGAGCTGAAATCGATAAATACAAATGTTTCGCAAACATTCTTGCTTAAAATACATTACGAGTTAAAATATGCATATGATAATAAATTGATTTGAATACACTGCTGAAGTTAAGCTACAATTATGTTTCAATTAATATCAACATTAACCTTAAATTTCATTTTAAAATTCTTTAAATATAAATTATAAGAATGAGAGAAAAGAGGCATTAACGGTATTAAATATCAAAGAGTTAAAAGTAAAATCCATAAATTAAAAATCAAATTAAAATCTTCCTTGTATATTGCTTAAAAAGTGTACCAACCACTAATATTCGTGCTAGGCTTCTCAGGCAGACGTTGATCAACCTTTGACTTGGGCGCTTCGACCAGCAGAGGCGAGTTGACTCTGACGGCATCTTCAAACGGCTGATCGAACAGCGAAGACTGAACCGCGGCAGCCTTCTCCCCAAAAACTGACTGAGAAAGAGTCGAGGCTACATCTTCGTGACCCAATTGTTTTAACCTTGTGGCAACTATCTGAAAGGATTGTCCTCTGCCTTGATGTCTGTCCCAGTCGACTAGTAATGTGATGCAGGACACCTGAGGCTCTGATGTACCGTTCACAAGAGATGGTTCGAGTAAGACCGTGTCTTGTCTTAAGGCGCTCGATAGATCTCTGCAAGTAATTAATGAAGGTTAATAACTGTAGAAATAAAATTATGATTAGTAAAAACATTTACTGTTTAATGAATATAGAAATTTATAGCAGATTTGATGCTTTGTAAAAAGATCCGAAATAAATAATCCGACAAATCAGATGAGATATTTCATTTGATATAAGCCTAACTAACCTTAAACTAAACCCTGACTATAATAACTAAAACTATCTTTACTCATATAGTATACCTTAACCCAGATCTTAACCCTACCTTAATTATTAACCTCAGCCTTACCCTTAAAAAGTCAAGGATCGATTCTACTCAAAAACATTATTTTTAAGAACAGTATACCTTAAGTGTAGCCAATTTAAAATAATCACAACAGAAAACGTTTATTTCAAACTATAAAGTTTAAATATTAGAAACCATTGTAAAGTTAGCCTAACTGGGTTATGTCGATATACAAAGATAGCGTTGATTGATGTTATCAATTCTCAAAACAAACTTTACACTTAATCTTAAACAAATAAAGTCAATTGTATGAACTTCAATAGATTTATTAAAATGAAAAAAAAACACCAAACATTGTGATTGTTAAGACAAAAGATTTCAAAAAGGTATCAAACCTGCATTCGTCTTCCGTGAGATGATCCGAGATATATTGCAACTGATGAATATTCATGTCAAATGAACATTGGCAGATATAAAACAGTTTCAATGCGAACAAGACTTTTATGTATAATTCTGGCCAAGATACTTCAGTCATTTTAAATGTTACTTTTTCGAAAACGGTGAATTCAACTGTAAATACAGTTAAAACAACGAGCGTCAATGTAACATTGAAAGTTAATAATCAAACTCAATAATCTTAGCTTTATGAATGGATTACCGCATGATATCGTAATTATGTTTAAATCTGATAAAATTGATTTAAGTAAACATTTATAATCAACAATCAAAAATCCAGAAAAATCAATCGCCTTAAATCAATTAATTATTTAATTAAATAAGTCAAGTTTTATTTTTTCTAAACAATGTATTAAGTCAAATAAGTCAAGTTTTATTTTTTGCTAAACAATGCATTATTCTAATTACAGTAAGCATATTATTGAAATTTCTATGTGCTTTTCCAACTATTGTACATTCAATTAATATAACGACAGATTTAATCTATTTGACAATGAGACAATATTGAGTATATTAATCACCAGTGATTTATTATAAAAGCAACATTCATTCTCTTCGCAATATTTCAAAGTCGTGAAACTTAGAAACCGTAAATGTGGAATGCCGTCTCAAATTTTGTTGAAAGGTAATCGATTTAGTCAAATTTATTGCAACATTGCAAGATTTAAAGTTAATAGCTTGCAGCTATTGTTTAAAACGATCATTTTATTTCTGTGAAATTCAATTGATCATGAAATTTGAAGCTCTGATAAGCTAAGTTTATTATTTTTTGACTTCAGTCTTATTTCAATGTTTACTAGAAAAGAAAAATCAATCGTAAATTTATAACTTTAATTTCTTAGTTTTTACTACAAAATTTCGTAAAGACAAATATAAAATATAAATTAAATTAAATTTTTACAGTCTAAAATCTAACCTTTTAATATAATTTACAAAAATTCCCTTAACATCCTCCGGCCCCCCGGTGATGTCGTATGATAGATCACGTAGTAGGCTGCAATTATTTACTAATTTATTAAATATTGGTTATTTTCATTATTAATTTAAGATCAAATTAGTTAAGTTTTATATAGAAGCTACTTACTTCGAAAAACTAATAGTATGTATATAGCCAGCAGTATAAATTATACAGTTGGCTCGCATTCAAATACTGTCATGGGTTACATCTAATAAGAGCTTCTTATGATAAATCGATCACAAATATCTTACTTTTTTGTATAATTTATACGTTTTGTAGTGAAAAATTGTTATTATTTAGTAAAAGATTTAATATTAGTTATTTTCATTATTAATTTAAGAGCCGAACATTCATTAGCTAAGACTTTACTACAGTACTTATTTACAATGACATACTTTCAATAAAAGCTAATAAAACTAATAGTGCAGTTTATTATGACGTCAATGTTCATCAGCGATTTTTCATTTTAAAAACCGATTTGAAAGACTCTAAAGTAACATCCTGTTTTTTTTAACCAAAAACGATCCGTCCAGGAAATATTGGGTATTGAATTTTTCCTACAGTGAGACGCAGTTCTATGAGCCATTAAACGTCAAACTCAAGACGTTCAAGGCGTAAAGCATAGAGGTGCGTCCCACAAAGTATACGTCATAAATTTCTATATGCATCACGTCACACACTGTGCACTAACGAAGAACGTACTCGCGAATCGCGATGTAATTCTTTACGTAACTTAACATAATGCTATGCGTTTATCGCATTCGACTTCAATTTTGTGTACAATAGGCTATATACAGTCATACGTGTCATAAGTTCTAGAGTTATACTGTATATGTCATCATCATGTTCTGTACACTGTATAACGAAGTTTACTTAATCAACTTCGGATTTAGGAAATTATGTGGAAGAGGGAAGGGCGGGGACTATAAAATCTATCAACCATTTCATGGCTAAAAAAATTATTTCATTCCAATTTAAAAATATTTGATTAGATTTTTTATAAAAAATACAGTATAATACAACAGTTGAGCAAAACTATCATATCTCGAGTAATAATAATAATTAATATTATAATAATATAATATTAAATAAAATTATAATATAATTGAATGATAATGCTACTTACGTAAAAACTAGGAGCAATAATTACACTAAACTATTAGTGTAATTATGAGAGCATTCCTTACTCGGAATAATCGTCATGTTAGTCGAGATTATTACCCCAGGAGAGGCAGCGTCCGAGGAGGTACTGGAGGTAGATCATCGGAGGAAGTCCCTCTGACTGCTGTAAGAACAACATCCTCGGATAACAGCACGGATAACGATAGTTCCCCTCGTCACGTGATCTATCATACGACGTCTCCTGGAGGATTTGTTGTACAAGGCGACAAGAGGCAGAAATGGTCAGTCAAAAATTTCGCAATGTTTTATTTTGTGTAAAAAAAATTTTAAATAAAAATATTTTCTTTTGTGTATGATGATTATAACATTTTATTCACAAATATGAAGAGATAATCATAACTGAATAAATGATATGTCAATTTACTTGTCAACATAGTCAAAAGTTTAAGAATACAGTATCAGTTATAGGGATTAGAAGTTTTATTGTTCTTTATTTTTCATAGTTTAGCTTCAATTTGCTAAATTATAAAATGCATATATACAAAATAAAACGAAATATGCACAAAATAAATTTAAGTTGACCGAAATTAATTGAACGTTGCATGCTTGCGGCTGTAAAAAAAGCGATTGCAAAAGAACTGAATATTTTCGAAATTATGAATGAAAATTCGCACTTCGCAATGTTATCATATTACTTAAACGATTGTAGATTTTCGAAAGATTTTTTTATTTAAGAAGCTATTATAAACATATTGCGCTGTAAAATTTAGTTACCATTAAGCAAAAATCGATTTACAGAAAAACACTTTCAGAATTTTTTAGTTAATTAAGAGTTAAATTAATAATGAAAATTATATTGAACATTTTCAATGATTATTTGTGTTCTATAATAATTATGTCATGTCAAAGATATATAGCTATATAGTATAATTTGCAATTTAGGCTCGTTATCAATATACATAAGCGAGCATTTTGGATATTTCACTTTGCGATTGTCAATGCCAAAAAAATGTATACATAAATAAAATCTGCAACCACAGCAAGTCAAATTCCATTTGATACAATTGTTTATTAATATCAATGTCATCTTCACGTTCGCAGTTTTTAATGTTTTTCAGTCCTGCAGCCTACAATTTGAGATATAATTCATTATATTTTTCTTTCGTTGTCAATTCTTTCAATTTTCAATTACACAATAATAATTATCCGATGCAATGTATTTAAGAATAGACTTCCGTCTGTCTAAGAATGATCATTTATCATTTCGAATATTCATCTGAAGCCGTCTTTCTTTCTATCCATCATATCATTTTTTAGTGTTTATTGTGTAAACATTTGTTTATAAATATAGAGAAAAATTTCAGAAGGACGCAATAATGTCTTTTTTTTAAAGACATATGTGTTGTCTTTATACGTGCCTCTTCTGTTATATTTCATGTTCGATTTTAGTTATCTAATTTCATTACGCTTTTTCAATTGCATGTTACTTTTTTTGACTCAACTATCTTTCTGTCAATTTCTCTTCACTATTATCTCTTTCACTCTTTGTTCTCTCTCCCTCACTCTCACTTTTTCTCCTTCTTCAATCTAGCACATACAATCACTTTTCCTTCTCTCGCTCTATCTGATGCGCTTCGTCGCTCATCTGTCTACGTGATCAATATTATTATCGATACGCATCTACATTCGCTTACCAAAAAAGCGATAATACTGTTCGATGACGCAACTTCATGCTTTATTTTCATTTGCTGCACAGATTGACATATTTATGCATTATAGCATTGCGTGAGCGGATTACTTACTGTTAATAGTTCCTTAAATACTTAATATTTGCTCCAAGTTAGTTCTATTGATGTAATCTAATTATGGCCTCATAATCTCTCAATTATTATTTTTGTTGGATGCATCTATGATTGCTAGACTAATTGTTTTGTTGCTTTTATGAGAGTTTCTATTACAGAGAAGATGTAGATCTACATTACGAAAATTGTTCAAGTGTAAAAACTTCATTAAGTCTATAGATATCTCTTGTAAATTTGTTTTATTATACTTATCTAATTACTATTTTATCATTATTATGTTATAATTATATAATATGTTTCCTGTATTTGATTGTTTAGTATCAGTGATCATATATTACTTTCATTGATCACACATTTTCTTATTCTATTATCTAACGTTATTTATATATCATTGTTTCCCTAATATATTGGACATTTTTATTGATTTTCTGCACCAAATGTCAGAGATTGCAGCGACATACATTGACAAAATTTAGCGACATCCTTTGTTTATGTGTAAACCCTATCGTTTAGCTTTTATCATTTAGATAAATTTTTATTTGTTCAAGATTAGAGGCATCGAATGACTTTTTTGCATGTCTTATATCACTTTTAAAACTAATCGTCGAAATATTCCGCAATATTTCTTTCGTATTTAAGTAATTATCTACATTAAATCATAAATTACACGTTAATGCGAATCTTACTTCAATTTTGTTAAAATATGCCTATTTTGTTTAAAAGAAGCTTAACGGGTGGGTATCAATTCAAATATATATTTAATTCAGAGCAATTGATCAACTGAAGCGTAAAAAATCTGATTTTACATTATTTGCTTGATTGCCTGATATATAATTGACAAATATTTAAAATGTGAAGTACTTATTAAGTGAGATACAATTGGAAATATCAATGCCGATAAGACAATTTAGCAATATTTTTAGAAATCAAACTCTAATGTAATTTAGTCTTTCATCTGTTCCTCAGTTTTAATAATATAAAACGTCTGCTCATTTCTACTTTCATGCTTTAATACACTGACTACATTCCGTTTTCATCTAGTTCAGATTTTATGCAGCATCATTTCACTTCATCTCGTCATCATTGTTATTGTAACGCATATCGCATGAGTCTACAAATCAAGTGTTACCACTTTGAAACGTACACATACTTTATCTTCTAAATGGAGCAGCCAGGTTTGGTCAATAAAAACATCGACCTTCTAATATCTGATCATTCTCGTCATCGTCGATTGATTTCAAGCGACCACAGATCATCGCTTATAACAAGGTCGTTCTAGCAGCTTATCGATGTTTTTACTGCTTCATCAGATTTCAATTACAACATCAAATTGATTACTGCTTGAAGCTTTGAAAGTTAACTAGTTTTTGATATTGCTAAATGTTCCGAAATTGTATACAGTAGCTGTATTGCTAAATGTAACGGAAGTTGTTTTGCAGATGAAAATCGTATCATGGCCAAGGATACGATTAGTAAATGAATAAGATAGTTATTCTGTTTCAAATTTTCCTTGAAATTGCATTGCTTAGCTGTATAAAAGAAAACGTAAATGCAATAAATTATGTTATTGATCTCAAATAATTTTTTTTGCCACATTATAATCATATTGTTCATCAAACTAATATTACACAAAGAAATGAATAATTAATAATATTTGCATTTTGTTATTCTTTCTTTAACTGATAGGAATAAAATTAGCGAAAGCGATAGGCCTACTATTAGGCTTATATAACGATATTAAATTTAATATAGCACATAATATTTAGAGATTTGCAATTTTGGTATATACTGCAGATAGGCTTTTATCTTTTATTTAATATTATTTGTTGTTCTATAATTTCGCAATTGATTTTTGAAGTAATAGCTATGTCTTATTACACAATTATGATATATTGGATAGCATAACCAAGTAATTTTCTCGCTTTTCTCGATTCTGTATCACTCCAGGCCTATATCTTTTTGTGATGGTCACTCGTTGTTTTTGAAACAATGTCTCAGTCGTTGTTATTTGTATCCATTTTCCTTCGTCGACGACTCTATACAATCTGATTGTGTTGTTAATTGAAAGCTTAATTGTTTCTTCGAAGTTTGTTTAAAGCTTGCTGTCACATAGAACCCATATAAAACATTTTCGTATTAAAGAGAAATGATGTAGCGAGTTTTTTCACACAATTAAAAGCATTAATATCTATTTCGTAACTATTCAGTTTTATTCCGTTATTCCGCATTTATTCAATGTTAATTTATTGTATTTGCAAATTAAATATATTGAATTTCTTTACTAATTTTATTACCATTTAACGGTATGTATGCAATCCTCCGACATTCCGTTGAATCTAATAAAATAATGTAAATACTAATTCTATATATGATTATATATTTAATAAACTGACAGTGGCAATTATTTAGAGCATTTAAAGAGCTTTGTTTTTTTATGATAAATCATTACTCTCTCACTCAATTTCTTCCCTAATCTAAGCTTATCTCATTGATCCAGTTGGTCGAGGGATCAATTTTGTTTCTTTTATCGAACTGAACTTAGACATTGAGTGCCACCATAAAGACCGATAGTAGAAACAAACTATCAGTTGAACTTGTTGCAAAATAAACCGTCAATTAATTATAAGTATTCATATAGAAAAAGCTAATTTAATACAAAGAGAAAAATGTAAAAGTTGGAGAGATTAAACTTTGTACTTAAACGCAGATTTATGTATAATATATAGTGTATGCCAAAAATACATCTTTAATGAATGTGCTATGACAAAGGCGAAAATGTGATATTCGTTTTTTATCATTTTTTGATCGCTTGTGGAAAAGAGCATTAGACATATAACTACTATTTTTCACTTTCATGTGTCTTAAGTTCACATGCTATAAAGTTTTAGGAAACTTCAAGTTACAATTTAGCTACGTTTAATAATAGGCCTATAAAGATTAGGAAATTTTATCATTTTTCACTAACAGAATCAAGTAATCCTCAAATATTTTCGAGATATCAACCCGTGGAACTACCAGCATTATCGTGCAATTTCAGAAAAAACTTTTAATAGTTACAAAATTATTCGAACAATAATTATGGTTATACATCACGATCTGTCTGGCGTTACGTTTTTTATTACGGGGTAAATTTTACAAAACATAGAAGGGCCTAGTACCCAATCTCAATCAAGCAATGAAACTTTGCTGCACTCTTGACCGGTTAACATTTAGGTGTTATCAGATGTCAGGGGCGTAAGGTGTCTCATTTTAAAAGTATTTTAATATAATATTATGGCTATAATAATTAAAATTATTGTTTGATTTAGTAACGTTTTTTAATAAAAAAAGGATATATTTCACTTACAAATTAAATTAAGTGTGATTTATGAACTAATATTCATAACTTAACGAATTTTTTTTCTTTGGACAGAATATCTCAATATATTAAGAACGGTAGACTTATATATTAAACTGAAAACTTATAAATTGAAAAAATCTTAGATTAAAAACTACTCATATCATTAATCAGCATTCGGCCAAAATCATCAAAATACAGGCTTAATTTTCTCTGATAAGAACTATGCAAAAACTATGTTATCTGTCAGCAGCATTTTTCCACGAAGAATCCGCGCGTGCTGATTGACAGAAACGAAATGTGATGAGCAAGTAGAAAATTGCGTGATAATGAGAACGAAGATTCTATGTATTGATAATTGAAGGAAAGATATGTTGCCACTGATATAGAACTAATCAGTGGCGTAGGTAAGGAAGGGGGTTGTGTGCGTTATAACAACCCTTATTGGAGAAACAAATGCTTTTTGTATTGTTAAAAATGTAAGTGTAGCGGCTAAACCCCTATTGTAACGATTTACGGAATGTTTTTGCGTTGAATTCAAGTCGGTGTAGTTGAAACACTTGTAATTAGAGTAAAATGAAGACGAAAAAGTGAAAAAGCGTCTGATAATCTAAAAAAAATCATATAAAAAATCAATTCGTTACCTACACTTTTTTTGATTTATTTTAGTGTAATTAGATGATTTTAACAATTTTATTTTATGGATAGGTTGGATAAATTTTGATAAATAATGTCGCCATTATTTATATATTTTGTCGTTTATTTATACTTTTTAAAATATGCTGTTTGTTTTTTTTGTTTATACTTTTCAAATTTTGTTTTTTTTGTTTATACATTTGACTTAAAGTAAATATCAATAATAACAATTATTATTTTAATCAAGTCTCTTCAGTTTATTTCTATAACTTTTATTATAGTTGTTTATTCTAATTTCAGAAGATGCACGCGAAATGTATAAACAACAAACGATCAAATATATAAACAATGGAGACATTTTGTATTCAAATTTATCCTACATTTATTTTTTAATTTAATATTTAATCTGAATTTATGTCAAACGGAATTAGAAATATTTAATCAAAGTCTGAAATTTCTTAATATCATCACAAACGATAATTAATAAAGTTTTCAATTGTTTTTTTATGACAATGACAACAGCTGTGTTATAGATTTAACATTAATTATGCTTATTATCTGTTATATTCTGTTAGTTAATTAGTTAATTATTAGTTAATTAGCTAAGTTTGCTCAATTAGTATTGACGAAGAATTGTAACCAACGGACTAAATTTATATTAGCAGTGATGCAGGGTTATCTTTACCTTTTATGACTTTATTTCTATCATTTTATATTTGTCAAACTTATAAAAGTCGTTTTTAAAATGACCTAGAATCTAGATATTATACATCCCACACACAATCTCATCTTGCTTACTTTTATCGCAGTTCTTTTCTCATTCTATAACAAGTTGCGTGTTTGACTTTCTGTGATCTTATGCTCTATCTTGATTACATTTTCAATAAAAAAAAATTAGCGAAGAGATGCAGCTCCCATGATCTCTTGTGTTCTTTTCTAATTTTGTCGAAGCGTTGATATAAATAATGACAATCAACGAGAAATACTAGTATTAATTAAAACATCTACGATTACTATAGTAATATGACAAACAAATGCAGCATCGTTGTAGTTTTATTTAATAATATAATCCAACGATTTGAACTAAAATAAGGACGGCGCGTGTGACTATATACAGCATCAATCTCAGTTATTAGTAATTAGTTAGTTTATTTGTTTCCAATTATTAGAAATTGATAGGTATGAAAATGACTCTTTTTCATATGCAATTTTATTGTAATTTCAAAAATTAAATTTGTTATGAGGTAAAAATGTCGTGTAAGCTTATCAGTCTGAAAATGTCTAACTCTAAATTGAATGTACCTGAAGTTGAATTATTAAAACTTTAGACCTTAAATTAAAAGTGAATATGAAGTGATAAAATGCATGGCGATAAAATTCAACTGCAGGATAAGTCAACTTCTAAACGTTTAGGAGTTTCTATAACAAAAAAAACAATGTTAAATGTTGTTAATCATTATTGTGTAAGTAATAAAAATGAATTATTAAAATCTCGAATTAAACATGAATTAAATATCATTAAGCGTTATAATGATAGCCATGGGTTGTGAATAACATTTTGAGTCAAAAAACTCTGCAAGCTAAACTTATTCGAGATAACTAGTAAATAAAACATAAAAAGTATCATGTTAAGAAAAAGTAATCCTTATCAAAGTGTGCATCATTGGCGCTCATTCACGTTTTCAATCTAATATTGTTTTGATTGATGGATTGACCTTGCTATCAGAAATCAAGCGAATAGTACAGTACATTCAATTCAATTGGCCAGTTGGACGTTTGGAAGCAAGCAAGTGGAAGAAAAAAGAGAGATGCCAATGAAAAAAAAATTTGATTCGTCTAACATTTCGTTTTTCAAATTTTATACAATAACAATTTGCGACCCTTTGATATAAAATATTGAGTTTTTAGTACGCCTAACTCAATCAAGTAATACAACACATTTAACTCTAATAGTAGCTTAATTTACTTTGATCGTTATGTTAAAGAAAATTACCATGAGTTGATCATAGTTGATAATTTAATTGGAAAAATAATGAGCTTCCAAAAGTAGGGTTGCAAAATCAGTTGTTACTACTTGTAGCATGCGGACTCTGCGCAAATACCCCATGCGTTACAACGCTAATGTGTGTAAAGTAAACAGGTATTTACTGTGAAGTTAATTTAAATTCCGTTTATTGCAATTTATTGCAATAAACGGAATACTGTATATCATACTTCAATCTATTGCAAGTTATGTAATAAAATTATAAATATGTCACGATGTGACGAAATTAGATTTGTATATTACTGCAATATCACATCACCTTATAATGGTGACTGCGAATTATTAAAATTAATATTAGTTATTATAATGTGAATAAATTATATCTTTATTTATATATAGAACTATATATTATTTTATGTTATTAAATGCCTTATTTATAACATTTTTAATTTGACAACACTTTTTTACGATAGGCTTTTACATTCTCGTTGCTAGTTACGCTGCACTTGAGCATCTCTATATCCTTCAGGTCAGTCTAGGGCATCCAATCATCGTTAAATTCGCAATCTTTTCGTTAAGGCCAATTCGTCCTTGCGAGGATAAATAAAAGTAATGAAGCTCAGCTAAGAGAAACATTTAGAGACTGATATATCTCGTTATATGCGACATGCATTTCGCACAAGTTGACTGGGTACATTTCATCTTTGATATTCAATCGCTCAAATGTCATCGAATCTCTTTTTAGAAGTTCGCAACAGTTAATTAATAATTATAGTAATCTTCATCTTAATGATTGTATGTATTTTGCAATAATTAAAGTGCTGTTGATCCAATTTGTCCGTGGATTTTCTAATTTTCATTGCAGTTTGATGTTTTAAATTTATTTTCGGTTAAATTATAATTAATAGCACTATATCGCCAATGTCAAATACATCACAGTTTCTTTATTGTATATTTGTTTTCTTCGCTGTAAAGTTAACAGATAGCACATAGTTTCAGTTTTTAGTCTTGCAGTAAGAAGTGTCTATTTTGTAAAAATTCTAGAAGCCTAGTAAATGGTTGAACGAGAATTTTACAGCAGTAACAATTGTTTTGCGATAACAATGGTTCGCAAATTGCAATGTACACTGCAGTAAAAGAATATTATTGCTGATTGAGTCTCAAGAAAATTTAATACATCTGTCGTTGAGATATGATAGACTTTCTATGTAATTGCTATTTGGTTAAAACACAATATTGCATGTGAAATATTTTAAATTATATTAATTAAAATTAGTTATAATAATTATAACAAGCAATCAATAATATAATAGCATTTTGGCGTAACATTATATTATAAATACTGATATGTTTAGTACCGTTTTATTTATAAACTATTTATAAACATTATTTAATAAAACACTAATTATATTATTTCGAGAGAAAAACTGCAATCTTGACTCTTCCTATCACGACAAGAAAGATCCATGAAAAAGGGATCTTTATCACGCGCTAGATAATATTGCAAAATTAATTTCAATTTAATTTCGATAACATGTAGTCTCAAAGTATTGTACATTGTACAATGTATATTCATCTAATTCAGTTTTACAAAACCTGTATTTTACAAAAAGAAATAAATTTAGTATAAAAAGTTAATAGCTTTATTTTGAACAAAAGGCCATTTTCGATCTACACTGAGTAGATATAATTTTAAAATCTTAAAAATGTAACATCCTTGAAATTTTAATTGCTTTTTGAGATTACAATTTTCATCAATTCATGTAATGACATAAACCGTAATTTACCCTCTCTTACAATGATATAAGATTCCGAGTTATTATACGGGGTTTATAAATTATGTTTTTTTATTTTTATAATATGGTACATTTAACAAATGTTGATATCTTCATAGATTTGGTATTATCTGAGAAAAAACTTACCGGATACTTGTTTGTTATATTTCGAACGCATGAAGGGCTATCAAGTATAAATTGCGTGTTGATCCCCTCTTTACTATGTATATCTCCAGCATTGCGGTATCTAGTAATTGGTGTTCAATTACATTATTCATTTTCTTTGTTAACTCTCAGCTTAAGAAAGCCTTTCTCAAAATTTATTTTAAGAGTAGAACTGCTGGGTTTTATTTCTGTTGGATTTTACATTTTAATATCGAAAAAGTAATTCGCTAAGCATGTGTTTAAACAATAAAATCATACATTTTTTAATTTTTTTTTTTTTTTTAATTATTCACATCTTAAATGTCATCATTTTTTATTCTATTAAACAATAAAATGTTTGTTATAAGGTTAGCAATAGCAATATAAATTATACAATAGTTCTATATACAGTGAATT
>JAQIXG010000521.1:0-31310 GCA_034700105.1 Oconnorella tubifera
AGTATTTCACCATTATTTTTATCCTATCAACACCCGAATCTTAACCCTAGTCACTTAACTTCAGCTATATCTACAATGTATTACTGTAGTTGCAATGTTAAGTTAAAAGCTGTAATGATACATTATAATTTATCTCTGATCCTCATTGCAGCTAAATATTTTACTTTGAATTTCAATATAATACTGCCAATTTTAATCCATTTGGATCGTAAAATAGTATGTACATCTACGCCCAAATCTAACCCTGATTACTTAACATAGCTGAAACTACAATGTGGCACCACGATTTTCATTCCACAATCACCAGGATCCTAACCTTAATCCTTTGAAAATCATCACACTAAGCTATGATCAGTTACTATGATCAGCCCAAGTTATAAGTTACTTATAATTTATTAATTCAACTCATTGTATAAGAAGCGTAAGAAAAGCACGAAAGACAATTAATTTTTAGTCTTCTTTTTTAGTTCTGATTGTCATAGCATATATCAACACAATGTTAAGCAAAGGAAATAAAAAAATCTGCATCCAGACAAATAATCTGCGACAAAGTGCTTTAAGAAATATATTATCATACAAAGGCACTTACTAAGGCGAAATTATATACACAAATACAGCTAAATGAAATAAAAAGACTTACAAATTTACAGATACATGCATGTACTTTACAAGTCAACCTGTATTCACTTACCAATACCAAAACAAATCTAAAATGTAGGCCTAAAGTTCAAATGAACCACATTTGCAGCATACGAGTTCATTTAAATTGCATAACTATAATAAAAATTAAGTTACGACAAGGCAAGTAAATTTCAATCTTGTATTCAAGCAACGTCTACGCAATGGACAATTTTAGTAACAATAATCATGTAAAGCAGTGGTTCCCAAGCTTTCTGATGCTGTAACCTTTTGATAACATTTGCCAAGTTGTGTCGACTGCAACGATAAAATTTTAAAATTGTAGCGACCTGAACACAACAATTTGTTATATTTTTGGATTAATATTTTTAAAAATCAATTTGCAATAAAACGTTTAATTAACATTACATTTAAGTGTGTATTGTGTAATGTACATTGCACAAAAAACGCGTTTTTTTATTAAAAAAATTAATTCTCAGAAAGTCTCAGGCGACCCCTGGCAAATTGTCAGGCGACCCCAGTTGGGTTCGTGACACCATAGATTGGGAACCGCTGATGTAAAGGTTGAAATAAATGCATTCAAAATAAATTATTCATATTGCATAAATGCAATAAATTATAGATTTCAAAAATATGCGAAATATGTTCAATTTTCATGACAATCATAGATTGATACAACAGGCAACTAATTTCAAGATAGCAGATAAGAAAGGGGGGGGGGATAACACATTAACTTAAATTTTTTCAAAATAAAAAAGTTAGGCCAATTTATAAAATCAAAAATGAACATGTTAAAGTAATGATAACTAGATAGTTTAAATTTGGATACCCCTTGTGCCTCTCGTCCCCCCCCCCGGTGTGGCACTGAAACCAGATGAACAAGAGTAACAATAATTTAAAATATAAAAAAACAATACTATTAAATATAAAAATGAACACTCCTATGATGCAATTTTAACTTTAAAATAAATCTTTATAATGACAAACAATATGCCCAACTCTTAGACTATCCTCATTTGCAAATACTTTCAATAAATATCTTTTGCCTGCAAAAATTAAATGCAATATTTTATTAAACAACATTACTATTAAATGATAACATTTTAACATAAGCATGAGTATTCATATTAGTATATGACTATGGTATAAAATCAACGTGTAATAATCTGAAATAACATCATAGTGTAAGATATGTAATGCCCATTTCAACAAATGAGCCGTTTGTCTTCTAAAAAAATAAAATAAAATACACCCCACCACTGTTAATTAGATATGCAAAATCATAGTCTAATGCTCTCTGTTAACGTTTCAATTTATTTAACAGAATAGACATAACTATAATAAAATATAAGATTTTAAGAGCTTAAATAAATTTTGTAACTCAAGAAGTTACTAACACTAAATTTAACAATTTCAATTGCAATAAAAAGGAAGCAAAAAGTATAGACTAAAATTATACAAACTTTTTGTCAGTAAAGTTACAAATAAACAAGACTAAAAACATACTTTTATTCTAAAATGCCAGGATATAAAATTTTAAAATGTTAAATCGAATTTCTTAGAATTATCCTGCTTTTACAACTGAACTAAGTTTTCTTATATAAGCATAAGTAAAACAAAACAGACATAAAAAAGATACAAATTACTTAAAAAGAAGTTGAGTAAACAAGTATGACAAAATGGAAAAAATAGAAAATGACATGAGAGAGTTCAAGAGAAAGAAAATGTTAATAAAAAAAATGGCAACCTTAACAAAACGCACCTAAACCCCAAAATAGCTTAACATTATATAGTGTTGACATTTTACAGTGGTATATACTGAACACGCAATATATTATAAGTCTATCTATGAGCAGAATAGAGCAACAGAAAGAGACAGAATCTGTGAACTCTATAACAATATTAGATTCTAGTGCAAAAAAAAGTTGCCATGGATTTGCTGTGAAACAAGCAACACTGCATTTTAAATGAAAAAATCTGAACACAATAACTTGGTTTATTATTAATATCCATTAAGTCTTGAATAATTATAGAAAAAAGCATCTAGCAATAAATTAATAAAAGATTAATAATAACAACACATGACATACGGAATATAATTTTATGCCAATTACTTTAATATACTTTTAATGTTTAAATTATATTATTTTCAATATCGTATAAATATCATTTAAATTAATTCTTGAGAAACAAATTGGAAATAAGTTAACTGTGTATTGAGGTAATGTGTTGCTTATCAGAATTAGGCAAAGGAGGATGAGGGTCGAATATTATCAGAAATCAAGTCCTTAAGTTAGTCTGAATAGTAGAAAAATTATCTTTAAAAAATTGCATTAACTTACAAAAAGAAAAAAAATACCAAATTTAGAATACTATTTGAACACGAAAATTTTATTACATAATTAAACAATGGAAAACAAACAAAAAGCAAACATTAACAACACAAGTGACTGACAGAGCATATTTAAGAAAAGACATATACACAGAACGATCAAACTATAATACAAAACTTCGCAACGACTAAATGTACATGAAATGCTCCAAAATGTCAAGAATTGCATAAGCTGATAAAATATATACTCTCGAATGTAAATGCGACAACAACAAGAACAGTATTAAGTCGTCGAATATAATACGCGCATCAATGTTCATGAATCTCTACAAAACTAATATATTACCCTTAAAAACATACGACGAATGCACACTAGAAAAATAGACGGATAGAAACAGGATAGAAACACGATTGTCAAACTACTAACAAAAAATATCGTAAATTTTAACAAGTAAAATCTTGAAATATAGCAACGATCAATAGGAAAATGTAAACATCAAATTTCGTATTCAGAAATGATCAAAATAATTACACTTGCATTTCTGCAATATTATATATTGTTACTAAGTAAACGACATAATTTAATACAAAAAGATAATGCAAATATTTATAATATGTCATACAAATGCAACTCCAAATTGCATATTTATATCCAACAGTTTTCAAACACTTGAAATTTAATACTACTTATCACAAAATTTAATCTCAATTGTTAGATATAATTTTGAGAGAATTATAAGACTTATGTTAAATTTCAACTTATATATTAGGCAATCGTTACAGCATAGAATATTTTCATCATCGTTTACCACTGTGTAAAAGGCACTTATAGTCAAATAACTAAAATAAGAAAAGTACCTTAGCATAATGAAGACATAATAATATACACAATGTCATGCTATTGTTAACAACAATAATTAAAATCTAACAAACAAAATTAAATTTAAAATCAAAGCAATATAATATATAATAACATTTAATTTTAAAAATCACTTATAGTACTATTGCTAACTTACTAATTTAATTACATCAAATTACATATTAAGTGAAGTAAGACACTGCAAAGCAATTAATTTTACAAGATAATAATGTCATTGCTACAGCAGAGCAATACTTCTTTTTGAACACAAAATCTAATCATTACATCTTAGTAGTACATCAAGATACTTATGCAGCTCACAATAATAATATCTAACAGCTTAATATAAAACTTTTAAGGCATTATTTGATAATTTAAATACACAAAACATTCAGAACAGTGCACTTGAATAATAGTAGCATTTTGGGATTCATTAAAGCAATACATTGTCACAAATCTCATCGAACACAGAGAGCTGAACACATTAACTAACTTTACTAGCAAAAACTGACTGCTGAATATATACAAGCAAAGCTATCTACTTTTATTAAACAGCTTATGTTTTCAAATTATTACTTTCTAGCACATTGATAATGAATATTTCAATGAATATTTATAGTATACCAAAACTTTAAAAACAATGTCTATAAAAACTAGGAACATTGATTAAAAGCTGGATTATATGAATTTCTGCATCAAAATACATACATATGCTTAAACTTTTCTATTCAGCTATAATATTTATCGTTCAGACCCAATAGGTAGCATTCTTATAATACATTAGTCACACTAGATTACTTCTAATTTATATATCAAGAAATTCCAATGCCCTTGTAAATGTTACAAATACAATCTGACTGTCAAATGCCTCTTTTTATTTGGCTATGTTTCGCAGTTGCAGGCAAGTGTTGAAAATATATAAAATCATAATGACTGTAAAGATTAAAAAAAAATTGTGATATTGTATGTAAAATAAAAATATACTTATGCCTCATGCGTAAGTATAACATCCACTTTATTTTATTGAGCGATCAAAGACAGTGAAATTTTTCATAGACAGTAACACCGAATAAAATTTGAAAGACTGCTGAAACCTTGGGCACACTCGCGTTAAATATCATTCAATCTAAACATCTATTAATGTTGATGTTGGATACTATAATCATTGAAAAATTGAAACTAAATGTTTTCACTGATCAGTGACTTGTTGGTGGCAGATATATCAACAATAGAAGACTCAGATACCGCAGCATCTCTTGTCTTCTCATCCAATAACACACCAGATCTTTTAGGCAGCCTGTAAGTTATAGGACGACCTTTATTAATATTCAATGGAGAAGGAACTGTCAGCATCAGCGCTTCAGTTGTATTCGTAACAACATTTATACTTTCTTCCTTGCATATCTTCATGTTTCCTTGATGCGTAAGTATAGCGACAGTTTGATTCAATGTCACTGGTAAGCCCGCATCAGGCATAAGTGATACAAGACTTGTAGATCTTTCGCTCAATATCGTAGCTCTCTTTGCAGCTCCAGTTGTGGCACTCTTAGGCAATAGACTGGATTCATTTCGTGGCATCCCAATGCCACAATCAGTGCGACGTGCCAGGTGAGTTTTCATATGACGTGTCAGCTTGCTAGACTGAGCGCATGCGTACTGGCAGTGTCTACACCGGTATGGCTTTTCACCAGTATGCGATCTACGATGGACTGTCAGATTACTGCAGTTCTTAAAGACCTTTCCACAGTACTCGCATGTATCATTGCGTTGTCGACTATACACGTGCGGTGAGCGATGTAAATTTAAAACATTAGATTGACTTCGAGAAGGTAGTGGAAAAATTGTTTTGACATTATTAGTCAATATGCTATGCTTGTTAGGAGAACGAGGATTGATGCGATCAGAGTGCTTAAAAGCAGGTGATTCTTGGCCTCTATGATATGTACTGATTAAAGGACTTCTTCTCAGACCATTTGATGAAGATCGCATAAAAGTGTTAGTTGGTGAACTAGATCCACCCTGCAGAGGTTTTCTCTCAATTAATAATGATCCTTGTTTATTTTTCTCCAGATTAGCATTGATCATATTCTGAAAGTATGCAGGATAATGACCACCATTTGTTAACTGTTCATTTATGCTAGTGGCCGATTGTACATTCTTCCTCAGCTGAAATTCATCAGCGCTGCCATTCTGCAGCCAGTTATTAGTTGATGGAACCTTAGTCAGTGGAGGAGGAAGAAAATGATGGGGAAGCCATATTGAGCCTGGAAATCCCAATGAAGAGCCGCGATTAACAATCCGCTCATAGATAGAACCATTGGCAGTGGAAGGAAAGAACTGCAATAAGCTCGCCTTAGCAGCAGCTATTGATCTTGCGCGAATCTCAGTCTCTTCATCGACATTTCGTTCATTTGAATTCATATTCAATCTATGATCACTAGTATTTGCCTCAGTCTTCATATTTCTTTCAGACTTAGAACTAGTGTCTAGATTTATCGCGCTGACTTGCCCACTGAGTCGATTATCTGACAATTTCTTCTCAGCCAGATGTCGTTCAACAAGTGCCCGCATCAGAGCCTCATGAGTAAAATTAGAATCACTATATATTTCTGAATTTGTCCTGATCTCATTGGACATAGCAAAATCAGTGGCACTCATTTCAATTTCTCTTCCATTGCTGTCTTCATTAATATACTCATTCTTACTATTGCAAGAATTTTCATGGCTCATATGAGAGCTATTCATACGTCTATTTGCTTCAATTTCAGTCGGATTCAAGCATTTATTTTCAGTAGAATTTTCACCAATGTCTACCTTCTCAGTGAATACTAACTTTGCATGAATGTGCGAGTCAGTCTTTTGTGAAAGATCTGTTGGATGTTCAGAAATTGGGGATTCATGTTGACTCTTTTCCATCTGCTCTAATATTTTATTTCTAATCTTTGCTGGCTGATGCTTGCTATCGAAGTCATTTGAATTAATGTTTGCAATCTCAGTGGTGTATTTAAAGTTATCTTGATAATCTGATCCTTCAGAATGATTTGTATTACTGTTATGCTCACCAAAATTTCTGATTTTGTTGTCACTCCATTCTTCGCTTCTGCTATCATCTGAACATTGACCTTCAAGTGGACTTTCTTTTCGCTTTAAATTGATTAATCTCATACTTCTCTTTTTATCAGAATCAGAAAAACAAATCGGCTCTTGAGTATTTAATTTAAAATCTTTCTGCAGTATCTGCGAATCATCTTCAATAGAATTCCATAAGAAAGGGTTTCTATTCTTACACTCGTTCTTAGACTTCTGATTATAAGGTGATATATTATTATCATATATTCTACCCTGGTTTCCAGAGTGAGCAAGATTGATATTGCCTGAAGGCCGACGACTAGATATTGATTCTGAGTATGAAAAAGCTCTTATTGGCATAGGACTGAAGTTTGACTTTTTTCTTGAATTAGCAGAAGACACAGACGACATAAAACGATATTTATCAATATCTGCTAGTGGTGATAAAACTTGTAGGGAATCAGCAGGACTGTCTGGCTCAAACGCAGGCTGAAAACAGTCAGTCAGGATACCTTTATGTTCCAAGGAAGTAACCGGAGCCGTAAGGGACCTAGAAATATCACTTGTTTTTAATTCAGACTTCATTAGAGGTCTATCCAGTTGACAATCCAGATCAACTGAGTCACTCCCTGACTTGCTATGGGGTGAAAAAACACTTGGAAACCAGTGTCTATCCTGTGTCTGTAGATGTTTCTCTTCATTCTGATCTTCACCTTTTGAACATCTACGACTTAATTCTTCCTTACCTTCCTTTAAACTTTTCACTGATTGTGTCTCGTTGAATACAGAAGAATTACGCTGCACAGCAAGATCTCGCAGACGTTTTGAACAGAAATCAACTGAATCCTTATCAGTCCGCCGTAGTTTCACCTTTGGTGAGCGAAGATCAAGACAATTCTTTGGCGATGTCATGGACTGGTATGTAGGGGATAATAAAGAAGAAGGAAGAGGTCTGATTGGTGGATTTGGTGTGGGTAGAGAATCTGGAGTTTGGGGCATGTACATACCAGCGAGATTATCATGGTAAAATCTACTGTGTTTACCTGATAACAATGATTGAGCCGTGGAATGAGGAATTGTAGCAAATGGTGAGTATAATGGTAGAGACTGTGCTAATGACAGTGGAAATTGTGAAAACATAGAACCGGTATTTACACTAGCTTTAGCCAAATGATTTCTTAGCCAGTTCTCAGGATCTTGGCTCTGACACAAATTTGGTTTTAATTTAGTCCATGCTTCCCAAAACCCATCATTTCCGACGAAAGCTGAATTTCCTGAAGTGAATGCATTTGCTTCAGTAAAGGAGCAATATGCAGACTTACTAAGAAGACCTCGTAATGGAAGAGCTTCGTCTTTGTCTCTGTTAGCTTTTGAATCACATACAGTGTAGATTCGCATTTCATGTTTCTGTTGAACATGCTGCAATAATTTCCATGCAGACAAAAACTGAATCGAGCATATTCCACATGCAATACCTGGAAAGATGTCTGTAAAAACAGAAAAACAAACGATAAGTATTTATATTACGAACAATATTATCTTCTTATTATCTCATTTCTCTACATTTTAATGTTTGAATCAAGTTTGAATCACAACAAACTCAAACAAAAATCCTGAGTTTATTAACCAAGATTAGTTAATCATAACTCAGTCAATTGTCATAACATTTTCGTTTGAAATAAAAAACATTATATTTAAAGTTGCTTAAAACAAATTCACTAAAATTTTGACACATTTAAAATACTTTAATATATATAAAAAGTGACATGAAAGGCAATTATGTTAAAATTTATTTAGGATTCTTTAACTTATTACAAATTTGGCAGATACAGTAAACATATTACATTTATTTGATTTTAGTGAACTTTATATTTATATTCACCACTTGGGAATTCTAGTTGTTTATTTTGATATTAGTCATGCTTCTTATAAGATTGATCTGTGCTTTGTTATAAGTTTATCATACACTCTAATAATAGGAAGCATCTGCTCAACGGTTTAGGTCAACTTAGGGTCACGCAGTAGAATTGAAGAGATAAGCTTACGAGTCGGTAGGGATTCATATTATAATGAGACTGAATGAGGATTAAGTTTATTCTTCCAATCAAGCTATTAATATTTCAATGCGTCTCATAAACATGATAATATTACCAATAAACGACATGTCAAAATTATAAATAACCTTAGATGACTCAAATAATAGAGTATTTGAAAAAAAGTTAAATTTGGATCATGCAACCAAAGGTTGCATGATCCAATTTGTAATTCTACCAAAGGATTGTAATTCTACATTAGTATGGCAAAAACTGCATGATAAGCTTTAAAGAAAAAAGAAACAAAAACTGGACATAATATCAATGTACAAAATGTAGCTTTAAAAAATAAAATAAAATGAAAATCACAAAATGATATGATTACTGTTGTGTTTGATTAAAGTAATAACTAAACGTTTTATAACAATTAAGCTTAATATTAAATCACAAAAAGTAGGTCGAATTAATACAATTCAATTTAAACATTTTTCCCCATGTTAGTAAAGAATAAAGCTTCTGGTTGAGTAGCTTATAAGCATATAAAGCGTTATTAAGTACTAAATAAATCATTAATAGAATCACCACAAGTTATAACCCTGGACATAATGAACCTCAAGACAGCTTGGACCAAATATTGATTATTAACTTATAGGGACATGATATTGCATATCAGACACAGTGATCCAAATAACAAGGTTATCCACAGCTAATGATAAATTGAAATCATTGGCATTTATATTTTCCAACTATTATACTATATCACCAACTAACAAAAATGTATGGAATTAACGAACTATAGATTGTATAGCCTGTGGATACCTACAATTTTAAGATCCTTTGACAAATAAAGGCTTTTATGATTTCTATTTTAAAGTAATACATTTTTTACATTGCAATATATTTCATTTTAGAATATTATAAATTATTTATTTCTCAATAGCATTGAATTAAGAGTTTGAAACTAACCCTTTCTATAGCTAAATCCTTCTCTAGAAGACTTAGTCACTGCCGAACATCCGCGTTCAACTCCTGAACAAGTCTCCTCATTTTGGCCTCGATCCAAATCCTTGAACTTCTTGTCAACTGACGGCAACCTAGATTGCCGCTCAGATGTTGAAGAAGCATCAGAAAACACATCTTGATCCTCTATAACCCGCTCAACATTGCTTTCATTATTTGTGATCGAGACATTGTCTTCATTTTTATTATTTTCATTGATGCTGCAAATATTGTTGACACACTCATCATCATCATCGTCTTTGGATTCGGATACACAATTTTGTCCTTTCATCTTATGCAAGATGAAATCTGAGATACATTCAAGAGAAAAGTTCTTTCTGCATCTGCCACAAGTAAGAGTGTCTACGCGCAGCTTCTCCTCAACTACAAATACATATAGAGTAAAGTTTACTAGAATATCTATAATATTGGAAACATAAGGCTGTAATTAAATTAGCCTCTACATGTGTCATGGACAATGAATTTAAGCTCTTTTAAATTAGATATGGTACTCTTGCTCAGTCAAAAGAGAAAAAGTAGATGCGCTTATGAATATCCACTACAGGAGTAAAAAAAATATTATAAAGTGGTTCCCTTGTATAACGAAATCATCACGTGTTCAATTTAATTCAACCTGGAATAAAATTCATTTCCTATAGCAAATACTAATTTTTATGGTCTTGCCACAAAATCTTTGAAAAATATGATTAAGATTCTCTTGATAACGATGGAAAAATAATTAGGCCCGCTGTAGAAATTACTATAGCCTACTATTTTCTGTACCAGCACACGCAAGAGAATGTCAAATATTTATAATCCATAGAAATTACATTGAGCTGATATAAATACTAATAGTACAGGCCTACATATTTAATATTAAATAGATGTATATGTTGAATTATTACTAAAAAACATTATTTCAATATTTCAATGTTATAACTTATAAAGCATTTGATATTTAAAATCATAATGTCATTATAGTCGATAATAAATTAATAATCTGTGGATATGAAGGCTGTATGTAGTATACCAATGTCCAATCTGCACTAAAAATGGTCAGCTAAAACATAGTTAAGATTATATATTAAATAACTATGCATTTCCCTACCGTTATGAATATTTAAATTGCAATTGAAATTTACAGTTAAAAAACATTAAGCTGCAAATCTCAAAGCTACAGTGAAAAAACACTTCAGTCATATTGAGAGGGGCTTGAAAATTAGTCAAAAATCGTTAATATATACAGGTGAATACAGGTGTCCTAAGAGTTGACTCGAGTGCTAAACGGTTCATTTCTCTCGGCTATGTCGTCTGGTATGTCGCGCGGTAGTAAGGAGATTTGTGATTTTTGGTAAAAACAATTACTCGATACCTCAGAGAAATCGACCTGCAGTCCCATCGTTGCGTCGACGTAACCCATCGTTGCGTTAACGCAAGTCGCGATTCATTGATCGCAGAATTAGCCACGAATGAAAAATATTAGGACGTATTTCGCTATTCTACGTCATAATGATGCACAGACGACCAGATTTATATAGAAATCGATCTGTGGTGAGAGATTGGAAATTTAAAACTTAATAATTGTTCAATGATACCATTAATTACAATAATTATAATTGAACTGAGCAATGGAATTCAAGATAAAGGCAAAACAAGACAATTACTGTATAGTGTACAAGACAATAATTACCTAATAGGCCTATTCATGTTTTCTGATTTAAAAAATATGTACGCCTAATGTAATGTCAATATTGTACATTTTTTAAATATCCACATTAATTTAATAAACTTTTCGATTGAATGAAATGCTACACGGCGGACAGTGTTTTATTAAAATGTGAAAATAATAAATCATAATTTTCAATTGCATCTATCGCAAATAAAAATTACAAAAACATTTTGTCACGACACTTAAAAAATGAATAACGCTATTTACGACATGACTGCATATTAAAACTAAACGTAATGTTATATTATAGCATCTAGAAATTTATTTTGAGTTTCTTTTATGACTAAAAATGTCAGTGCAAATAAAAAACATCAAAACTTCAGAGGCAAACTCTCGAATTTACATATTATATTTTTACTCAATTTTTTGTACACTGTGATTCAAATGGTGAGTTCACAAACGATATGACCTCAGTCCTCAGCTTATAGATGTCGATTTTTAATTTTAGAATCACTGAAGCAAAACCAATGGCAGTATGGATATTCTTTATATAGTTTTTATAAAAATATTGTTAAACATTGGTATTAAACAGTAATAATCTCTAATATAAACCAGTAAAAAATTTAAAACAAAAAATATAATGATAAAACTATTATTATTTCTAAACATTATTACACTGTCTAAACATATATAAGTCAACTAGAATTGAGCCTTAAGGCATTTCGGTCAAAGATCAGATGAAGAAACACCAGATCATACGACTGCTTTAAATATTGGTATCAATAATGAGGATACCGACGATGATGGCTGAAAAGGATCTGGATAATTTATAAAGAAAATAAATAATTGCTTAAACAATAAAAATCAAACTATAAAGAAACTGATATGTAATAAGAAAAACAACGAATTTATGTAAATAAAGGAACGATTGAATAATGAGATTGTCGATATAAATCCCCTCACTAGTCGCCTTAACAGCGGGTTATCGATCTGCTTATTCTTAATCGATACAGGATGATAGCTAGTTGACGAATAGAGATTAAGTTCATGGACTATAAAGTTTTCTAGTATTGATTTAAAACAACGTTTAATAGACTGCTCATTGTTCAGCCATTTGCTCGAGTCATTTGACTAATGATATATCACTGAAAAGTATATGCAGAGGCGTAGATCTTTTAGTTAAGGATGCGGGGTCTTGTCAATAATAACAAATGTCACTTTTATAATTAAAAATCTAATTTTTTCTTAAGCTTGGAAGTCATTTATAGCTAAATTTGACGCGTCAATTTCGCGTCAATTACTTATTATAAGCCCTTGAAAAAGTTAATACTCTCTTTTTTATTTAACAAAAGCAGTAAACATGCATGAGGTGAAGATCATCATCCAGAGTTTAATCTCAACGACAGATTTCAAAAGTCTCTAAAATTCCATTCTTACTCTTTCAATTTATTATATTTCCAGCAGAACCAATACTCACTAATGCACGTCACTGGGTATTTCTACATTCTCTTCCACTCAAGTCACTTGCTCTTTCGATCTTCTTCATTTTCTCACGCGATTTCCAAGCACACAAAACCGAACCTTATATTTGCCTATCAGTACTACACGGGCAGGTGTACAGCTAGGTCGAGTACAGAGACATATTTGATTACAACGTTCACAAAGACTTGGTCGTTTTTCACTATCGTTAATTATGCACTCGGCGATCGCTATCATCTAGAAACCGCTCGATTAAGCTCTAATCAATAGTGGATCATAATGAGGATGCAGTGTCTGCGGTTTTATTGTATTGTTATACAATACTTCATCTTGCTCATATCAAGCAGCGTCCTACGCAAAGGACAAATTATAAGAACTTTTGGTAGACCGCGGCGTGAAGTTTGAAAGCGTAACTGCAATTAGCAGAGATTTATATTTAGGTAGGAAATGCTAAAACTAATTTTTGACTTAATTTCAATATTACTGATTATTTGAATAATATTTGTCGTCAGAAAAGAAATTTATTTGAATCTATTTTCAATTTTTACTTAATTAGTGCACTAATTATAAAAATCAATTTTTCATTTACTTAATTAAGTTTATTTCATCTTTTTCAATTTATTAATTTTAAATCTGTTGCCTAGTATTAAATTACAATGAGTTTAAATAATAATTTAAATAAGTATTGCAAAAAACAATATCAGTTTGACAAAGTTAAAATAAAGTTTAGAAACGGCCCCAAATTCATCAATAATTCCATTATTAATGTACATTTTTAGACTAGTCGGAAATGAGCGGTATTGGGAAATTGTTAAACTTATCACGGGGGAATTTTTTGTTGTTTTTTTCGAGGATAGAGGAAATTTTTTATTGCAATTTTTAGTTAATTTTAAAGCAGTATTACTTGAGAGCGAAGGCGCTACAGCCTAAGGAACAAGTTATAAACTAACAAAATTAAATTTGAAACAAAACTATGATTTCAAATTATACAATTTTTTTATAAATAACTCATACTTTTTTTATTTAATTGAATTAAGAAAAGCGAGTTTAAATGAAATAGACACGTGAGTGATCGAGAATCAAATGCTTTAAATGGGCCTGTACACAAGTCTCTACTGGTGGTAAAAAAATTAAGTTTACTAAAATTAAGTTTACTAAAACTTTATACAGTTTATATAAAGATCGTCAAAGATCGTCAAAGTATTTGAGATGAAAGATAACAAAAGTCTGTGAATAACACTGTTGTATGCTCATACTATGCTGTAGAATTTGTTTGGCATTATGTGATAGATTTGGAAGTCAGCGTCAGAACAGGACATAAAATTTAGTATTCCAGATAAAAACCAAAGCAAGAATTAGGCCTCCTACGAGTATTTTTTTAATAAAATCTGGAATAATAATTATAATAGAAAATGCTTCCAATACAAATATAATATATAACAGGAAATTTAGTTTCTTGATTGGCCATGTTTATTATCTAAAGTGGAGAAATAAAAATTCAGAACTGTAGACAGGGTCATCAATAAAATTTCCATGCCCCTAGGCAGAGCAATTACAGGCTCTTAAAGTAATCTAAAGCATATCTCAATTTTTCTCAATCAAATTTTTAGACAATATACTTATAACAATTAGGCCAGAGCCACTAAAAATCCACTAACCCCTGGGTTTTTACCCATTGCCTCTCTCTCAAAGGGATCTGAACGTAGAATTTCTAGAATTTCTTACCTGGTGAGCTCAGCGTTCGCGTCTGACTCTTCTGAGGCAACTTTGCCTTGCGTCTCCGTGATGACATTTGTCGTCTTAACGTATCACGTCACGTCACACATATTATTAGCAACAAGTGATCCGCATATAATCGTCACTGTGACTAAACTGAGATGTCATTAGGCCAATGAATCATACCAAGTTGCTTATTATTTATTCATAAGTACAAATTGATTACTCCGCGATGACTCTGGTGAAATCAGAAGTGTGTACAGAAATAAAGAGTTCAAGTTAATCTTGAATACAAAAAAAGATCAAGTTTTATTTTCTACCTTCACTGTGTGAAGTTTAACGCTGAGATTTTGAATGCTTCGAAATTTAACATACAGCTATTATATATAGTAGAATGATCAAATTAAATAATTCTGTCTACAAGGATGACAACTTTCATTTCATCAATTCTAGACAGAAAAGTAACCGCTATCATTAAACACAATCTATAGCGGTTCTTTATTTGCTGAAATCATGCAAACAGTGGCCCTGCGCTTAGTCAAGCTTGGTTTCACCCATCCCTCTCCCTCTCTCTTTCATTCTCTTTCTCTGTCTCCCTCCGTCTCTCTGTCCCTTCCCTCACGATTAACGTGACGCAGGCCTATCGCGTTTCTCTCTTTTGGTTGTCTATCAGCTGGAATAAAAGCTCGTCTCTGATTGCTTGTCAATCAGCCAGGATAAAAGTTCGTCTCTGATTGGTTGTCTACGCGACCCGATAAGGTCACCGAGTCAGCGAGGCCGTCTAGGTACGACTGTGTAACGAAAGACGGCAAGCAGCAGTAGGTAGAATGTGATAACTGGCGGGAGAGAAATGTCTGCAAGAAACAACAGATTAGTGATGTGTTGTAGCGTTGTAAACAGTGTTATTAGCGATAACTTAACTTAATAACCAAAAATATAATTGCAGATATATAGCGGTGAAATAGAAGCAATTAAAAAGACCAGAGCCTAATAATAAATTTAGATCGAAATTATTGTAGAAATACAAAAGACAATTTTATTAACACGTCTAATAAGCTGTGATAACTTTCACTAATCGTGATATTATGATGAAATTAATAATCTGAAATACAGTAAATCACAGTTTTTCAATTTGCTAAGCATTGAAGTAGGGTTAAACTTTTGTTTTCTCGTTAAACGAGCCGATATCAGCAACATATGTAGATAGATCATCACTGTAATTATTAGTTTTTATTAGAGTTCAATGACTATAATATTGTGAACTTTGTTACAGCGTTTATTAGCGATATATCTAAGACGCCCAATAGTTTAACTATGACCAGCCCTGCTGGTATCTGAGCATTTGATTGGGATTGATTTGGTCTGAGACTGCAAGTTCGTCCAGGCTCTACGAGCCCATAACTCATGAGAGTGAATGTTTGCCTAGGGCGCTCTGTGCTAACTGGCCCACAGCTCAGACAGAGCGCTGGCCTGATCTGCCCAAAGCATACCAGCTCCCCACGCATCTCGCCCCTACTGAAGGTCTTAGCTAATCCCTCACACCCAGCCACTAGACTATGCGCCTAGGTTGATGCAGTATAATACTTCCCACTCTTTGTAAACTCTCTCGCAACGTACCCCTACACTGCCCGTATGGTGAGCGACCATTATAAACAGAACTTACAGAAGGCCGTCAAAAATGATATTTGGTAAATGATCTCTGTGTCAAATAATGCAAGTTATATAGCTTGGCAATAGATCCAGAATATATTAGTTTTATATTGTAACTATGCAAGATAGTATTGATGATATTTATTAGCAATTGACATCAATAAATGTTTTGACAACAGATTGAAAATAAATAAATATTCATTTTCAATTTAGTTCATGTAAACACATGAGCACCATTCAATAAGAAAATAATCTACTAATATATAAAGTAAAATGCCAAAAACAGCTAAATTGAAGTTCGAATGGGTCTTATGGGCCTCTTAGCGGCACTTATCAATTCGAGTAATAATTATTATTGTTATAGGCTCAAGTATAAGCTTATTGGCCTATATAATATACCAATTATGCGGATTCACAATCGGTACTCTACATTTGTACTCTTACTCGTATTGCTTGAAAAAAAAATCAACCAAAAACTTTTTATTAACAATTTATTATGAACTCGTAAACCTAAAAATTTAAGCTTGGATGAGCAGGTATGACTTTTCATCAGATGCCACTGGTATTAGTTCTATGGTTGCAAGGTCGTTACATTTGATTCTATATGTACTTGTTCCCAATTAGGACTTCATGTTAAAATACAATAAATAGAAAAAAATGCACTTCTAGCTCACTGTATATATTGAATTCAAGCAATTCCGAGATGCGAATTATAAGACGAAACAGACCAAATAGAAATATTTACAAAACGAGAAAAAGGATAATTTTTTTAGCCCTGAATTACAGCAAGTCCGGTATGATTCTAAATCTCTCAGGCAAACCATTCCAGATATTCATTTCCTACGAATAAATGCGCTGTGCATAAGTAAAAGCTAAACATACTTATTTCTCGTCATGAGTCGAGATTAAATTTAGCATTGGCTTATTAGTGTACATTGTTGAATTTAACTTATTAAACTTTAATTGCTTAAATAGCTACTTGGCAAAAATAGAATAATAATTTGTTTCGGATTAAATTGAATAAATAGCGAAAGTATAAAAAATAAGAATTCGGTAACTCCAAATTATATAAATATCTAATTAAAAATACAAAATGTGAAGACTTCGGCCGGTTACCATCAACATGCTTGTGAAACCAAATGATTGATGTTAAAACTAACAAAAATATACATTAATAAATAACACGAGAAAACTTATATCGTCGTCAAATTTTTATCCAAGTTTCACACTTCCGTACAAAAACAGACAACATACGAAATGTCGAATAAAATCTCGACAAGCTTATTTACCTTATCCATATTAAGAATTATTTATAAATTAGGACTAAGATAAAAAAGATAACTCACATTCAGATTCTATTTCAAAAACGCTGATATCAAAAATCGAAAGTTTACATATCGCGATTAAAATTTAATTCCATAGTCCGTTAATCTATTCTAGCGATTTTCAACTTTTTTCGTTCGCTATAATAGGCTTATAACACGCAACGGCTCATAGTCAGTTCGCTACGTAACTTTACGTAACTCCACGCGCGGCAGTGCGGTCCGTCTTCTGGTCCGTTGAGCGGTAGCCTCGGGCCCCTAGTCGGCCGACCGCTGGGCGCTGCGCCTTGCGATCAGCAGAGGTAGGGGAGGTCAGATGAAATATGATGAAGACTTCGTATTAATGGTCGATTCACAGAACATGCTATATTTTAATTTGTCGATGGTATTGCAGGTAAACATTTACAAGTTAGGAAAAAACATAGGCCTAAGACAAGCCAGGAAAGAAAAACGACATTATTCATAGTTGAAAAATATCACTAAAGTGTAATGCGAGTGCCATTGGTTTGTCAGTCGAGTCCATGATATGCTATCGCAATATTTCGTGCACGACTAAATTTTTTGTTTCGTAGATAACGTCGGCCAATGTGAACTGCTCAATAGGAAGTGTGTGTAGTTTATTTTTACATATAAACATTTTACATTAAACCTTGCATTTATCTTGCTGTACGATCTTTTTACGTTCGACAAAAAGTCATTAGCAAAAACTTACAGTTGATTTGATTAAAGCTAAACACATTGAATAATTAATTTTACTCTTGAATATGTTCTTAATGAGTGTTCGGCATCACTTTCGTTTTCATTATTAGATATTATTATTGAAGCATTCGATTGGCAAGATGGAAACTTTATTCCGAACGAGATATTGCAACATGCAATGTTAACTAATGAAAATAACATCATTTGCGAGAAGATATATAATAGCATATATTTAAATCGTTTAAAAGTCGTAGAATTGTAATATTATATAATCCCATTATTTATTATTTTACAATTATTACATTTATATTCAAAATTTATATAATATCTAAAAACTTCACACAAACAATTAATCTAACTTGACTTGAATATAATAAGCTAATATCCTACTTTTTGCAGTGAGATATTTTGGTTGTATAAATAAATAACTTCCCCTTCAGTAAGATTTGATAACAATAGCTTCCTAGTCTCATTAGTTAAGTACCACAAGATCTCGAATCAATAAATATATTAATCAAAACGACGTTGACACGTCGAAGATAAAGTCCCTCCATCAACAAGAAAACTACATATTAACGCGTGAAAATTGTCTTGTATCGTTGTTCGAATGTGGATTTGTCGACTGACGATGAGTTGCATCCGACTGAAATTCCTGATATCTCGTAAGAAATAGCCGCAAATGTGAACCAGCTTTAAGTCTTCGTGTAATGAGGAAGGGAGTATCGTTAACCCTATGAGGTCATTGCAAGGCTTTGTGCAAGGCAAACTTTTTTGGCGCAGTAAACCATGGAGGGAGTGTGAAGAGGAGAGCGCACACTGCCGCAAAACTATTGAGTGCTAGATAACAAATTGAATTAGGGGACTGCATTTATGAAATGATTTAAATAATTCTTGTTATAACAATATTTTATGTAATTGATGTTTAATGACAGTTGCTATAATAGAACTATCATTTTAGACAAATGATTTAATTTCCGTTTCATAAACATTTAATCGTTCATTTGAAATTTAAAATTTATCGATTCAAAAATTAAAATTCAATTACAAATTTAGGACAGCGCTCAGATTTTGAAGTCCACATTAAATATGTCGCTCTTTAGTTCAAATTTTCTAATTCTTTACAAAAACAGATAATTTAATCTTAACACAAGCTGTTTTCTACTTCTTCTATAGATTACAAACATTCCATAGATTGACTAATTGATTTGTTATTCAATCAATTCGTTGATTAATTCATCAATTAATATATTAATTAGTTCATTGAGTACTTAATTTAATAGTTTATCGATAAGTTAATTACCTTGTCTGATTTACTGTTAAATGTATAGTAAACAATAGGATAAAAACAAAAATTAGAAGCATTAAAATAATTTCTCATTTTTTTAATTTGCATACCGATTGTATGTTGCACTATATAAATAATGATTTAACTTTTCAACTTTAAAATTAATCTGAAAAATGCTACTAACTTGACTTTATTGCTAATTTAAAAAAGCTCTGATTCCTTAAATCTTTGCTAACTTTATTCTGATTATAATCGGAATTTCACCTCGAAATTGTCTGGTATCTGACAACGTACGGTGCGTTAGAAGTACAGTATACGAAGTACAGTATAATTTTTATCGTACCTTTATCATTTAAAAGGGGTGCTTGTATTTTCCTGCCACCTTTTCATAGCACTTATTTGCTTAGGTCCGCGCTCCATTTCAGCAGCTCAGCGGCAGTTAGCCGGCCTTGGCTCTCCGGCCCTTCTGGCGGTCCGTTTGGACGGCGGTAAAGGGTACAGGCGCTCGGCTAATCTGGCTGCATCAATCATAGCCAGACTTGAGGCAAACTTTTTATTCTTATTCGTGAGAGGGGCGGGTTGCTTCTTTAAAAGTTGCTAGAAATATATTGAACGCGAGTAATACAGAAATATTGATTATAATATTTTAGAATTTAGATGATGTAAATATTTTAAGCGAAAAAGTGTGCGTACGTATGTTTCTACTAATCCTAATAAATAGTTTGCAGTTGTAAATAAGAGGATTATTGCTGAAACAATCACTGTAAGCTTTTAATTAAATCTTACCAATACTAATATAATATCTCACCTTTTCCAATGAACTCTTAAATATAATATCAATTATGCGATCATCATAGTTAAATCTTATATTCTTCATGCATACTTATTTGTTACAATTCAACAAAAGAAATTTATAATTGAGCTATAAAAAGGCAATAAAAAACTAAACTTTAGATATTGAGCCCTATCATTGTATCCCATCATGAAAGAATCAAAGAGCGCCCACATTTTGTGGTCGATCGGCATTCTATTGGTTTTGCGGCTTAAAAAACTACACACCGAGCTCGAGACTACCGATCTCGCACATACTGAAATCATTAGAAATAATTCTATCTCTAGATAAACGAGCGTAAAAAACTTGCTGGCCGAATGTTTAATAACGATGTAAACAGGACAAGGTCGTTATACAACAGTTTCTATTAGTCATTCTCTGGTCTTTGCGCAACGCTGCACATGATAGTTGCTGTACTTTTAGTCTAAATTGATTTGTTGGCGATTTTAAACAATCAGCTAATCCTCCCGGATAGATAATGTAATCAGTTGCATGACTGAAATTAGTAATTGAGAACTTTTTACATTATCATAAATGGTACAAATAATTAATTTAGTTAGAACAATATGGTATAATAGTAACAATTAACTATATTTAATGAAAGTAAATATTGAAATGTTAAGAATATGCGCATTGAATTTTAATAAATTTTGAAGATCATTCTTGTGTTTTAAGTCAATTAATACTGGATATATAATATAGTATTTGATTTTGATTGTTTAATTTGAAGTTGAACTAAGCTGTTATTAAATTTAATTTCTTACAACAACGTCCTTGTAAAATAATCGTTTTGGGCTACTTTTAGCATATAAAGGTTCATAACTGCTGTTTGTTATCAAATTATTGCAAAAAACAAACTAAACAATCAGATACAGATTCTCTCTTTCAAAAGATTGGTTGCAAAACCAGATGTTAATATCATTTTTATAATATTAACATTAAAAACTCTCAAAATGTTGTCTCAAATGTCAAAATGTTATCTCAAAATAAGTCAAAATGTTATCGCAAAATGTCAAAGTGTTTTGTTAACATTATAAGCTCTCAAAATATAAAAGAATTGATAGTATCCCCTTTAAATTAATGGTATATAGGAGGATCAGAAAACCTAAAGAAAAAACCATCAGCACAAACTCTAACTAATGCAAATACTCAAACAAACTTGAAGGATCGCTATAAAGGAATTTTACTGTAAAAAATCAGTCCTCCCCCTCCTAATAGAATAATCATGCCCGCACCATTTACCTATTCCATGGAGTTTTTTAACTGTTTATGAACTCAAAACGTTTATTTCACATTAATAAACATAAGAGACTCTCTGCCGCGAAGGCATGCCTAATAATTATAGCTAGCCTTGATACAGTACGCAGCCACTAATAAGCAATTGAGCTGCTTTACTAATGGGTTCAGTGCGTTCAAACAGCATGAGCCTTGAGTCTAGTGAATGCCGAGAGCCTTTTGGACTTCTCGTACCGGCACTTGTTTTGTTGCATCGGGCACCTGCTTGACCCGCTCGATCACTGTGGCGTCATAACGGGCACCTGGTTGAACTACTGGATCCTTAATCCATAACAAACGTGTATTTTAGAGCTTAAAAGTATTTTTTGTTCTTATTTATTGCGTGTGTGTTGCAAATCACGAAGCGCGCGTAACTAATAGCTGTAGGCCTTGGACTACTTTATAACAGAATTGGACTGAAGACAACAGTTTTTGCAATAGGCCAGTATCAGGTCTATTGATACCTATATAATTGATAGATACCAGATTCAAGTATGCTATATATTTTGTCTGAAATGTAATAATTTTGGCCCCAGCGAAAAACTAATTCAAATGGGAGATCCTGGCCCAAACTAAATATATTACTTAAATTTTATAAGATGAACTAATTTGTCAACAAATGAGCTTATTTGATAAAATTGATTTCTTTATAGATTGACAAACATGATTTTAGTCACAACTATTACAATATTACGTTACCTCTGATCCTCTGTTGAATTCATGCCATGTACATATTTGGCATCTTTTTATGTTGGCAATTAAACCCCTGCGATTGCTTTTTGTCTGCTTTCACCATTGCTTTGGATCAGTGGAATACTAATCCATAACATTTGAGAGGAATAAAGACCCTTAAGCTAAACCTCGGCAACGAAACTAGTTTAAAAAGACACGAGTTATTGAGTGCATTTTCAAATGTTGAAATGGTCAGTTTCAGATTAATTAAATGAGTTGTATAATCAGGGGTATGGAGGTGACCGCCCCCCCCCCTCCCGGAAGAAGACTTACATTTTTAATTTGACCTTTAATTTTATTATGACCTATTTTTTTGACTTTACTTTGACTCATAGTGAGATTTTTGAAATGATCTATACTCCAAAATTAAGTAAAATTTAACTATTATGTATACTATAGCTGTAAAAAAATAGATGTCTTCTTTTAAATGCTATGATACAGTGCTATATCAGACTCAGGAATTATATAGTTTTAAGCAGGAATAATAAAATTTATCATTGATCTGTAAGAAATGTATTTTAATGCTATAAATGAATATAATATGATACGATCTAGCTAAAATTATCATTTTGTTTACATTGTAGTATTAACAGTTCACTTTAGTGTCGGTGGATAGTGGCTTACATTTCTCACTGACGTCACAAATACCTGCATATATAAAAACCAACAGTAAATACTACAATATTTATGTATTATAAACTACAAATTATAAGCAGCAATATTTAGCCAAGTTGTTAAAAGTTATTACAAGATATAAAGATATAATAATGAGCGAACTAATTATTACCAGGATGAGATATCTTGACGCTTGTAGGTTGTTTATCTCCTTTTTTCCATACACACTGAGGATCACCCAATTCAGCTCCATTTGTTAGACCATCTCCATCAGAGTCCAACATGCACAGCTCAGTTGTCCACTTCTGTCATTGAATAAATAAAACTATTATAGAACTTAACTAATAACTAATAAAACAAACTCACATAACACATTATAGTCTCATAGGATACATAGGCCTACCGATAAATCAATGAGATATACTGTATACATGTATATGTTGATTTCAGTGGTAAAAAACATCAAAGAATTACATTTAAGTATCCCGTGCTGTGAAATTATCGGAAATATTTGAGTCACGTAATGCTTTAGATTTAAATGTAGCTAAGATATTTAAAGGTAGCTAAGATATCTAAGATGCTTAATTATTAATTATTAATACAAATTGACAATGAACGTACATGTTGAGCCTTGTTGAAGTCTTGTCCAAACTGATTGAGTGCCCCTCCACCAAGCGCTCTGTAATGACCCACACCGTGCCATGTTTGAGATTTGTTACAAGGATTCGGAATTCTGTCTCCATTTGGAATTAGTTCACGGAAAACCGGAATGCTCGTCACTTGCAGACAGCTTTGATATATAAATACTAAATTAGCGCAGATTAAGAAATTAACGATAGCCATGAAAATATTAATTTTTGATCTATAGATATAAGCTGATATTATTATGGCTTATTAATAATATTTAGATGCTGTCGACTTTATCAGAATCCAGTAGTCTGCAAGTAGGCTAATCCACAAAATACATACAACGTTCATATATAGCCTATAGTATAGTAAATTATAGTCTATAAGAGTACAGACTTTAATAGTTCACGATACCGATACAATCCTTATTTGAAATTGTTTTAAATTCCTTAATTAATTAGCCTACCAGAGTGAATTAATTGACAAATATTTAATTCTCAAGCCTCCAATTTAATCAAATTTGTCAGTATGTCTATCTGAACACTACGCATTGAAAGTACACGTAAAATTGAAAATATTGGCCTTAAACGAATTGAATGTAGCCTATTTCGAATGGCATGTATTTGCAATTTATTTTAAGTAATTTACGACGCTAACTTGAAAGAATAAATGATCACTGCCTACCAACGATAGTAACATTATCATAGCCTCCAGCATCGAGACTGGTCAGTCTAGCTGATCACGTAGAAATGCGGTCAAACTATAGTCTACTGTATAATACTTATAATAACATAATATACATACGGTTAACCAACACGTATTAAATTTAATAATATCGACTCACGGGCATTTGTGCATTCATAGTTATGCATTTCTTAATTTGATTTGAACTGGTGTTTAGATTCAAATGAAAGCGCTGTTGCAATTGATATCAAAATGTCCTTGCACGATATATGTTTTTAAAATGTAACTGGGGCATAATTTGATTAAACAACGATCCTGAGCAGAGTTATTTAAATGACGTTTAAATTATAAATCACTTCATGTTAGGGGTCAAAAAATTATAAAATCACTACATGTTAGGGGTCAAGGTTATCGACCAAGAGGTCAAGGCTAATAAAAAAAACATGAAAATTACTCCTTTTAAATTTAAATTAATTCTACTTACAGCGATGTTTATATATTAAATATATAATGATTATATTTGATATAAAATGATAAAGCACGTAGTATGTGCTGTGTCAGGGGGGGTCGACAGCGCGGCAGCCGCTTTATTATTAAAGAAAAAAGGTTCGTGAGCGAAATTAAAGGATTTATATCCTTTAAATTCAATTATATTGATTTCGCTTAATAAATATTGAAAAAGGCCACAATGTTGGAATACGTATTGCATTATTCTAATTTAATACGTGCATATTTTAAATATAGCATGTTTAACAATAGCTGCTGTTCTAAAACTAATCTTTCACACGAATTGTTGTTCAACTAATGGCTTTCATAAGGATGTGTCATCAAATAATAATTCTTATAAATATTGCGGTTTATAAGATAAATTTTTAATGTTAATAAGTGATGTAATGATTAGTAAGGCCTATAATGTTTAGTAACCTTTCTATGCAGGCTATCACATCACAGGCGTGTTTATGCGTAATTGGGACGTAGCCAATGAAATTGGTGAATGCACTGCTGACATTGATTGTGCAGATGCTGAATACGTTTGCCGACATCTTGGTATTCCATTTCGTGAAGTGAATTTTGTGCGTGATTACTGGAATGATGTTTTTAGGTAAAAATCACTTTTTGAAGAATCAAATTTAATTAGAAATGTATCATTTAAGACGTTAACTCGTTTTTATAATTCAACATCAGAAATATAAATATCATGAAATGAATATATATTATATTTTTACCTCATGGAGTAGTTACTAGTTATAGCGGAAGAGTCAAGTTTGGATATTAATAAATTTAGTCATTAAATTAGTGGATTAACCCATAAATAAATTCTTCTTTTTTGCAATGTACTGTAATTATTGTATATTGCATGAGCGTTAACTTATATTAAAAAAATTTTTTTTTGAGAATTGTGATTAGATTATATTTTAGTCCATTATTATATATATTTCTTTAATCCATTCACTTTTTAAGTATTGTAGTTTAAGGTTTTTATAAAGACTAGAAAAATTTATAGGACTTGATTGTTTGGTTACAATATAGTCAAAATATTTTCACACAGCAATAAGCTGTAGACCAGAAGGCCTCTATGGATTATAGTAGATGAATTACAGTAGAAAATGATTGTACAAGTTGTTTATTGTAGAACTATTATAGATTTGTTTTATGATTGTAAGTCAGCTAATAGTGGGCTATGAAGCTGGTCACACACCTAATCCAGACGTACTTTGTAACAAGCATATAAAGTTTGGACGTTTTTTTAATCATGCCATTAATCATCTTGAGGCTGATGCTGTTGCAACGGGTCACTATGCTAGAAGCAGTGCGGGACAGTTTCTCACAAACTTGAATCAGAATGAAGGTTAAGTCTAATTTTATATCTTTTTACTATTAAATTTGTTTGCAAATGATTGATCAGTCTCATCCTGGTGTTTTATTGGATAAGAAAATGTTTTTGGATCATTTATATTAGTAATTTCAGCGATAGTTTGTATTATATCTATTTTATTCTGATTCATTGCATTTGTTCGTTGGTATGAAGTGATGAAAGATTAAAATTGTATCAGCTTATTTACACATCATCTATTATAATAGCAGATTGATTATATTTCATGAAACTTTGTGCCTAGGTTTTGCTTTATGATTGATATCGAGAATATTGGTGCTGAATTAGGCACCTTTATAAAGATAAAGAGTAAAAAAGAAAATGCTGCAAAAAATTGATTCATTATATAAGCTTCAAACCAAGAACCTACTGCTTCAAGTCTTGTATTCTAATTACTTTACCAATTAGCTTTGACAATAAATGAAGTAACGCTAAGCCTAAGTGAATTCTTTGCAGACGTTCTACTGCTGACATCTGTTGATTCAACCAAAGATCAGACGTTATTTCTCTCACAAATGTCTCAGTCAGCTCTCAGACGGACCATGTTTCCTGTCGGTGGACTGAGAAAGACAGTTGTCAAGCAGATTGCAAGAGAAGCGGGACTTGATTCTATTGTGCGCAAAAAAGAGGTGTGTTCATAGTGTGTTTATGGTGTATTTAAGGTGTGTTTACCGTGTGTTTATGATTTTTTTATGATGTGGTGTGTTTATGATATGTTTACGGTGTGTTTACGGTGTGTTTACAATTTGAGCATATATGTAGCTGTTTAATAATATTTCGTTAAATACAAATAAGACATATTATATTTTAATAGAATCATATCTTAATAAATCATAGAATTACTTTACAACTGTAAATTAATTTTGTATTGCCCAGGGCTGCATTACTTAGCTGTACTAGTCCTAAGTAGTAGTTATTGAGATATGTTTATAACAAACGTAATAGCTTTAAAACTAATTTCATTTATAGAGTGCGGGCATTTGTTTTATTGGAAACCGAGACTTTCAGGAATTTATTGATCAAGTTAGTAACATTGATCCTTACTTGATCTACTTTTAGTTTATAACTTTAAATTACAATTATTGACAGTTTTCTATGAAATATTTCTTTGCTTTTATATATGATGTTTAAAAATTATCTGTGAAATATATTAGTTAATTTTACAATCCAGTTATTAATCTGAATTATTATTTTAGATTAGTATTCTTTTGTGATAATGAAAAGAAATTATTTTATTTCAGATTTTAAATAAAAATGTTGATTTTCTAACACATATAACATCTGTGTTATATAACATCTGTGTTATATGTGCAGAAAATGATATTTAGTGTTTGTGCAATTTCAGTACATTGAACCGAGACCTGGTAATTTTGTAGACATTGATACAGGCGCTGTTGTGGGCAAACATCAAGGTTCATTTTATACTAAATTTAGATCTTGCAAAATTAAAGAAATTCGACATGTCCTTTTCCATTAGTTGTGGTTTTTATTAAGAAAGTCGGTAATAATATTTTGTTTTTAAATATTGCATTTGTTAAAATAATGGAAAATCAGTAAAGCAAAACAAATATAAAAATATTTAATATTATGTATATAACAAAATCTTCAATATACAGAATAGGATTTACATAATATACAGAATAATAGCTTTGCTTTCAAAACAATAAAAAATCTCAACTATAAATAGTTGAGATTTTTTATAATAAAATAGTGACTTATACAAATGGAAATTTTATCATTTTGTATTTGATAATTTGTCATATTTATTTAAACTTTGAATATAAGGTGTTAAAATAGCTAATATTCAATAAATCTGAATAGATTACAGTAATAAGTATTGAATATAATGTTCATTGTTATTGAACATCATATTTAATTTATTAAACAATATATTCAATTTATATTATACACTTATTTACTCGTTATTTAAAGGTGTGCATTATTGGACTATTGGACAGAGAGCTCTGATTGGTGGCTTGAGAAAGGCTTATTTTGTAGCCGCTAGAAATGCTGAGACTCGTACTATCACTCTTGTTCGTATAAGTTTTATTCTTTTATATCTTAAAGATGTCTTTAAATTATTTAGATTGTTATTGCTGATTTGTCTACTGCAAGCTTTTTTTAATTGTTGTTTCTTTATAAAAAATTGAGTTATTCTTTGTAATTTAGCCTAATCATTTAGTTACTTTAAACTTTATTTTTAATCTATCTATAATTATCATAATTTTTAAAACACTTTAAACTTATTTAAGACTTTATTCAAGCTTATTTATTGATTTGATTTACTTAAGAGTCTTAAATTTATTAAAGAGAGTATTGAGTCTAAACAAATATACGAATGGATTTTTAAAGGCTTTTTTAAAGATATAGACTTTAGTTAAAGGACTATGATTTTCACAGTACAAAAAAGTCACTAATTTCTTGTCTATATCATTAACATCAATACTTCAGGCTCTTGGAACTGATCATCCTTCCCTGTATTCAGACTCCATGATCGCTGGTCCAATGCACTGGATTAATAACCCTTTACCAGGACTACATCACAAAGTCCTACCCTCTCATGATAATGACTATAACACATCAGATCAAGTGACATCATCTTCTTCATCCAATTTAAATGATAATAACTCGACCCAGTCAGTGGATTGCCAGTTTAGATTTCAGCACACTCACTCTCTCATTGACTGTCGCGTTAGATTGCTGAGTAACAGTTTGTTGGATATTCATTTGGATCATGCACTTCGAGCATTGACTTGTGGTCAGTATGCCGTCTTGTATCGAGGTCTTGAGTGTCTGGGTAGTGCACCCATCACTAGAGTTGGACCTTCATTGTGGGAGCAGTCAAGAAATAGGACTAGTCAGCGTTCTTCTAATTCTCTATAAAATAAAATGTAGCGGTAGCTAATGTATAGCTACTAACATATAGCTACCACTGTAATTATACTGTGTTAGATCATGTTGTTAATTAAACTGCTTTATTAATGTGTAATACATTACGGTGTATATTTTTTGTGCATTATTATTGCTATAATATATTGTATTAGATTTTTAAATTTGATGCATTTTGAAATTAATTCTTGAGGTTAAAAAGAAACTGTTATTCTTAATCCCGACTATACTATAGTAAAAATCATAAACAATATAAAACATTACTTTAAGTAAATAATAAAACTCAAGGATGGATTTTCAAAGGGATGATCTTCGATGATCTTCGATGATTTTCAATCACAGCATTCATAATTGCTATTGTTCACAATAGAGTGTTATACAAAATACTGTGATGTCTCTGACAAATCTGCAAGTGTACACGAATGTATTATTTTCAATTTAATATATTTTGACATCTATTGATTCTTGATAAGTTATAATTTAAATATCTGCTTACAGTACTTTATCATATTTTAGAAAATTACAGGGTGCCTGCATTGAAAGTGAGTCTAGTAGATTTATTGTGCTACACAAAAGTTGATGAGTGCCGAATTTGCAGTGGCCAGTTATAATAATTATGTATGATTTGTCAAATATAGTTTCATTACATGTCGTAATGAAACTGAATAAAGTCCAAGATTAAAGTTATAAGATTAAGCGATTTGATTCAGAACTACAGATTGATCAGTACCCTCAAATCTTATATAAGCCTTCTTGTGCGCTTTTGTGCTTTATGCAGTAAAACAAACTAGACTTATTCAAGTAAGCTTCTTCATAAAGTTGCTCTGGAAAGATTAGGTGATTCATCTTTCTGATCTAATCCTAGATTGAATCTCCCGACCGCCGGGTGATCTTTCGCTTAGTAATAGACTGGACATTATACTATAGGTATACGATCAAAAATCGATTGTAAGATTACAAATGAGTTCTTGTGGGATTTCCTTCCTCAAAGTTTGATAGTTTAAACTTTCTTGATATTATTTAGATACCACGTAAAGATTCGCTTGCGATTATGCTTAGGCCTACTCTGTAAAGTAATTTATATAATATAGCATTTTAAATTATTTTAGTTGTTATGTATACTCTAGGCTTATATAGGCTTGTGATCTAACTAACTGTCAAAGTAGTAAAATGATCACCAGTAAATGTGAATATAAATGAGATAGCTTTATCTCATAAATCAGTTTCATATTGTAGACACAGTACAAAATGAAGCTAATTGACACTTGAGTTACCCGATAAAAACGCAAAAATTAAAAATAAAATGTTCGCAATAATTAAAAAATACACATTCTTGAAGTATTAAATTATGTAGTCATTCAAGATTGAATTCAAAGCTGTTAGATAAAATTTACTATAATTTTTGATGTCAACTTATTTGTACAGCGTTAGAAACCAGTTACATTAAAAAAAATTTAACTCAAACAAATCCGATAGATAAACATAAGTTTAATAATTGATAAAATAATGAGTTATTTACATTTTTAGATTTTCTCCTGCTGTATAACTATAAATCCCAAAACTATTTTATTAACAATCTATCACGTTGAGAAGTCATTTTATCAGGACTTAGGTCAAAAACTGAAGAATGAACCTCAATTTTTGCGTTCACCGGAGCGTGCAGTGTTTGCGGTCGTTCACGAGTGTGATGGATGGTCCGTCCGTGTCAGCGGTCACCTGAGCCTCACTGAGAGACCGTCGAGCAGACAGAGTTCAAAGTCCCGCGGCCACTTTCTCCATCGCTGTCATATTGACGCGCACATCTCGTTAGTAACGCACTGACGCTGGGACACCAACATTTTAAAGCATAAATTATAATCATTCGGCCACAAAAAATATATTGTTATAGTCTTTATATAAGCTGATTAGAATTGACAAATAAATAAATAGTTATCTACATAGTAGCAGGCAGGGCTGATTATCCATTGTGTCAACTGTGCCTTGGCACAGGGCCCCGAGATTTTATGGGGCCCCCGGGACCCATTTTTTTAGT
>JAQIXG010000522.1:0-31297 GCA_034700105.1 Oconnorella tubifera
TTACAATTCTTACTAATATTGTTACTATTATCAGAATAGTTCTTAGAATATAAATTTTGAAAATGCTTTATTAATTTTCTGCCTCCACAGTGGGTGGGACTGCAGAGACAATAAATTAACACAATTACGAAAATAAATAAACAGATAATTGAATTAAAAATGAAATGAAATACATAAGCCATGCAAAAATTAATATTACATCCCCCGTTACTAACTTTCAGACAGCCCCCAATACCATCATTACAGCCACACCAAAGTTTTAAATTTACACCATCACTACAGCCACACCAAAGTTTCAAATTTACACCATCACTATGAAAATAAATAAACAGATTTTCTGATTTCAAATTTCTACCTCAAAATCCATTGTGACACGCTACATTCTGTCCCTTCCACCTAATATCTATTATTAAAATTCCAAGAAATCTCCCGTTCACCGTCACTTTTACCCCCATTATCACTCTCTCCCCCGACATCCAGACTTCTTGTCCTCGAGGACATGGTCTTGGCCTCGAGGATCCTCAAGGAGACCTTTACAAGGTCTTGGCTTTGGCCTTGGCCTCGTGAAGTAGTGATCTTGGTCTTGGCCTCAAACTCTAAGTACTTGGCCTTGGACTCGGAGAGCAAGGTCTTGGCCTTGAGGAAAAGTCCTTGGGCAATGTTATAAACGAGGCTAAGGACCAAGACCAATTAAAACTTGTTATTTTTCAATTATCAATTAGTATTTATGCATCCGAATGGAGCGCTGCTTGAACAGAAAATGCTTATAAGAAATTGTTGGCCAAATTAAATTTGAATGTAAATGAAAAGATTGACGGATTTAATGATAACTGACACAGAGACTGCAGAATTTATGAGTATATTAATTGTTGTCAATTTAAAATGTGCTTTAAAGTTGAATTTTTGTACCGATAATTGTGTGTTCTGCAAGTTATTTAACTCTTCTGCACTAGGCTATATTATAAAAACTTTACAGTTTACAGTACACAACCTATTAATAATAGGCTAATAAAGATATGTACTTAAATGCTCTTTCTTTGTCCTGATCCCAGTGGCTATAATCCCCCATTGGAGGTGAATTTTTGTATAATGTTAAAAATATCAGTTTAGTGGTGAAACCGCTCCCCCCCCCCTTGTAACCAATGTAGGCCTAATGGATTTTTTTTGCGCTGGATATATATATTTAGAGAACAAATACAAATAAAACAATAAAGAAATAAAGAAGGTCATCACGCCAATTTTTTATGATTCCCAGCCTCGCCCTCCCCCCCCCTCCAACAATCAATTCCTGCGTATACCCTTCTTAAAGTCTTGATCATCACAGCAATTTGTGCTTACGCTGCTATGTTATTTATCCTGTATGACATAACTTCAGCGTTGTGTCATACAGGATCAATCTTAAAAATGTACTTTTTATTTAGTAAAATTATAGTTCATTTAAAAAATTTGGCCTTGGTCTTGGCCTTGATAAAAAGTACTTGGTCCTGGTCTTGGCCTTGGCCTCGAATTTTTTTGAAAGTCTTGGCCTTGGCCTTGAACCCTGAGATCTTGGCCTTGGTCTTGGCTTATGAGGTCTTGGCTTGTGAGGTCTTGGCCTTGGTCTTGGCCTTGGTGTTAGAGTCCTCGATAACAAGCCTGCCTGAAACCTTTTGAGAATTATTTTTTTTATAAAAAACGCGTTGTTCTTCAATGTACATGCAATGTACATGCAATGTACATGCAATGTACATGCAATGTACATGCAACGTAAATTGCACAATACACACTTAAAATGTAGTTCAGCACTTTATTCATTTGCATATTTATTTAAAAAAATATTGACCAAAAATATAACATATTGTTGTGTTGGGGTCGCCACAATTTTAAAATTGTATCATTGGGGTCGCCACAATCTGTCTAATGTTATCAAGGGGTCACAGCATCAAAGAGGTTGGGAACCGATGTTTTACAGTGTAAATTGTAAATTGTAAATTGTAAATTGATACTAAGCATTAAAGATTTTGTGTGTTAATTGACGATAATAAGACACAAGTTAAACGCAATTGACATTTTTGTAAATAGTCATAATATTCTACAAAAGTAATTTTAATTTTCAAAATATATGTTTATTATTCAGTTGCATCACATTACATTAAGATTTTCAAAAACAGAAATTATTTATTAAGAAAATTACAGTTTCCACCATAATATTCATGAAATCGTTCAAATTTACTAGCTAATTTACATATGATAATCGCTATGTTTGAATTAGAAAGACACTTAAAAGAATACTCATCAAGTTGTTCGTCATAGATTACTGATATCAAAATACTGAAGAAAATAAGCAAGTTAATTAGGAATATTACACAATACAGGATTGATTAGATTCGTATTACGGTTCAAATTTAAGCCGCCCATTAAAGAATATTATTAAAGAATATTATTATGAGCTATCTAAATTAATTAAAAGTAGACTGGAATTTTAAATTTAATTCTCTTAACCTTTATGCAAGAGTATTAGATATTTTAAATTCAGGATTGATAATGAGAGTCTGATAATTATTAACATTAATAAGTACACCGCTGTGAAGCTAATTACATCAATATCTTCGAACCTCATTTTTTCTTTTTCCCGCGACTTTAATTCTCAAATAAAATATCAAGTTCACAGTAATACTATGCAATATTTCACGTCATTTAGTTTAATAACATTTTAATCTTAAATTCTTATTAATTTCTAAGTAGTTCTAAGTAGTTCTTTAAAATTAAAGTAGAATTTTTTGATGTCCGTAAATAATTTCTCATTTGTGTCGCAAGAATTTGCTCAGGTTGCTATATATTTTACAGGTAATGAACTTTCATAAATCACTGCCTTAAGTGAATCTTGCATTATTTTTCAACTATTATTATTAGTCAACTGCATGCTCTTAAATTTTTTACAGCAATTGCTCCTACATTGTGAACTTTTGCACAATTAAATTTTCTGCTCCCATAAATTAAATTTTTATTGAAAATATTATGATATCAATCAAATGAATTCGATGCCGCAATATAATTACAAATATATACAACGCATTAATAAAAAATAGCAGCAAAGTATAATCAAGTTTGTACATTAGAAAAATAAAAAGTATTTATAATGTGGAAGCAGTGACGGGCTACCAGGAGAGGAAGGGGGAGATGGGGGGAGGATTTAACTATCTATGGGGGGAGGATCTAAATTAAGAAAAAGTAGCATATTAGGTCTAGGTTATTGGGGAGATTTCTAGTAGGCGAGTTTGTTAGTAAGCGAGATTTCTAGTAGGTGAGTTTGTTAGTAAGCGAGATTTATAGCAGACGAGTTTTCTAGTAGGCGAGATTCCGTGTAATCGAGTTGACATAGTTACAGTATGTGACCGTATTATGTTTCTCTAACATGTCGCGTCATTAAACTCCAGGCGTATCATTCAGAAACCTCGGACGTCGAAATTGCCGGAGATCGCGCCACTTATGGTGCTTAAAAAATCACACATAAGCGCATAAGGACACTCCAAGTCTTTCTTGATAATCAAAATAGGCGTATCAGAAAATTCAGTTGGCGAAAAGCCTAGTCGTGCGTTAGTTTAACCGGTCACAAAAGTATATATCATCTCGCAACTAGACAGTTATCGCAAGCAACAGTAGAGAGATTTGAGAATTAATATTCTTCTCAAAGGGCTTCGCATGTTTACGCGGAGTGTAATTAAATTGTTTTAGCTTTTAGCAAGTGCGGTAGAAAAGCAACGAGAAATCTGATAATGCAAAATATTAAAAAAATTAAATGATTTTAAGCGTAACTGTGTTTTTGACTGTGATTTAATAAAATAGCCGATGAACTAAGCTTAACGTTTTTCCCGAAATGCTAGTTAGATGCCGTCGAGTTATGATATTTTCACACATAATAGATTAATTGGAGGGATATTGTAGGGATATTATTAGTCATATGACCTGATGTTCCTGGGTCCGATATTTTACTGTCTTATATAATGTTACTATGAAATTAATTAGTATCTAAAATAAATAAATAAATAATAAGTACACGCATAGTTTGATACATATTTACAGAGTAACGTTATGTAGCCATGTTCTTTCAAATTTATTTCAACCACATTTTTTAAGTCAGAAGAGATCTGGAAGTGTTATCAGAAATTTGCTGTGATAATACAATCGATGAAACTTTTTTTACTGTATTATTATAGGAAGGATCAGCTAGTTCCGAAATTCAATGAATTTGACAAGGATCAGAATGGTTTTATCAGCGTGGACGAAGCATCAGCGATTCTGCAGAATCCACCTTTCAACTTTCCTCCTGGTAAAGTTGTCACTCTGCTTAAACGATTCGATAAGGACAGTAACGGAAAGCTCGACATTAAAGAGTTTGTCGGATTCTATGCCGAAGCCAAGGCCATGTATGTATTACAGATAATAGTTTTCTTGTAATACAGTTAATGATTTATATTACGTTACAATCTACGAGTGTGTCTGCAAGTATTTCTCACTCATTTCATCCAATTTTTTCTCTGCACTGGCCATTTCGTGGTTATATGCTTTTTTTTAAAACTATATTAATCTACATATTCGGTGGAAAATAAACTTCAAATATAATCAATATGTTATGAAACTGGTCTGATTATTCAATGTTTGTTTATTTAATGACACACGTCATATCCCATAAACAAAATTACGGCTAATCTCGCTAAGTAGACCAAGAAATACTCTGAAATACGGCAACGGAATTAATGATCCGATGTAAACTGCTTCCACTTGGTTGAGTATTGATTAAGCCTCACTGTATATTTTTATCATCATTGGTCCGCTGGTTATTTGCGACCTGTCGTCAATTTTGCTTAGTGCGCTGGAACGCATGAAGTTTTTGCCTTCGCATAGAAAATATGATCAACAACGCCGTGTTTGTTTAGCGTGTTCAGCAACGAATTGTATCCGTTGTCGTTGCAATGATTAAACCATAGAATATAGGCTTAGTTTAGAATATCTAAGGCATAGTTTAGATTGATTCTCGTGACTTATTGCATATTAGAGCATTAAGCATTCAGGATACCTTACCTTTTTCTTTACAGTAAGTTATAATGCAAAATGTTTAGGAACAATGCTTTCTGAAAAATAATTTATTTCATATTTATTTTTTATATATAGTAATGCATAACAATGAGTTAATTTTATTTTGCATGCTGTTAAAGTGTTTATTATAATAGTGTAACATTCTTTCTTTAATTAATGATTGATGTAAACCAAACTTTGTGTCATCGTTTGCAAATGTAAATTTCACAAGGATCTGTGATATAACAAATCACTAATACTTTCAGAAATGAAGAAATTTCTGCTTGTTTCAACTCTCTGGATAAAGACCAGAATGGAGTACTGAGTCCTGACGAGGTGATCGCTGTCATCCAGGAAAAGATGGGATTCGATGAAAACATGGCCAAGTACCTTGTACAGATGTTTGATCAGAATCAAGACGGAAGTCTTGACAAGACTGAGTTCATACAGTTGTGGGAAAGCATGTTCGGTTGTTAAATGTAAACATGACGTGAACCTTCATTAAAGCCAGGAAAAAGCCTGTTTTGAAGTTGGTACTCGAGTAATGAGCATAGGCTTAATGCAGTGACTGGATATATACTGTATATTATTGTATGTAAACGAACTTATGAATTTATGTCAAGTGTTTCCGTATAATACAAACTATCATTTGTTTTATCTGCAGCATATTGAATTTTGCATTTGATTCATAAACTTACGAACCTGACTTAAATATAATTAAAAAAAACAGACAGAGAACAAGCTGAGACAGTATTATAATATCCACAGACACCATTGTAAAATATAAACCTAATGCGACTGGTATTCAGAAGCTGTTATTCGTAATATTCATAATAATTCATCACAATTTTACAATAAATAATAATTCTGATTGTGATATTGTATCATAATATATTCCTACTTTGTTATCTATTATCAGTGTCATGTAATTTTGTTTGTTTCTTCTATTTCCTAAATGTGAATAAACTCGATCAAATTTTGTAATGCCAGTGCATAAATTGTTACCAAAGTGATTAATGTCAAATGTTTATTCCTTTTAAATAAAATTAATTAACAGGTTTATGAAATTAGTCAAAATACACATATATCTAACATGTAAAGTACATATTTGACTAATTATGTATACTTTAAATTAAATTTATCGTTAAATAGACACCTAATGTAATCGCTAGATTAATTGTTCCGGTACCACAAATATATGTATATTAACTTATATTATTTTCCAAAATTGTTCAAACGTTAATAACGTTAAAAATGTTGATAATCATTATTTCCTATCCGAGTGCGTAATGCAGACGATTTTAAGTTTTACAACCTTATAATTTTAGTTGATTTTTCCGTCATTTATCTACTCTACTTATTATATATTTTCGTATGATTCATTGTGTTTAAGCTAAAATTAATAAAAATAATTATAATACTTGTTGTTTTATGCAAATGAATCGTGTTACTTATCGCTTTAGGCAATATAGTTACAATGAGCAACAAAGCTAGCCACTGAGAGACAATCAACACTTCGTACTGCTTCAAGCAATACATTTTTATCATATGTATTAGTATCTTCCCAACAGCTAAATAAAAACAAATATCATTAGAACGCTAATTAAGCGAAATATAAGCCACGCGAGCACATTAATAAATAGAATTCTTTGAGAAAAATCCCGCAGGATATTAGAAACATTAAAAATAATTTACGCGGCTTAAAATAAACTGTAATAATTAGGAAAGCAGTTGACAACAAATAAAACGAATCTCTCTATAAGGTACGATAGTAATAAATTATAGTATACATGTAAATGGTTACTTAAACAAGTTCAGGGTATAAAGAATTGTATGCTTAGTTCTCTGCTAAGACTCTCAGCTTTTTTAGGAATTTTCATAACACAAGCCTTGCTAGCCAAATATATGTATACAATGATTTTAATGCATTATGTTGTCTTTACATAAGGCTTAGAAACTAGAAATACGATTTTTGGTGGATTTTTTGTTTCAAACTATTTTACGGATTCTGTGTCTTAAGAATATTAATGCTTTCGCTAGAGTCTATTTTTTTCATATTGTAAAAGCTAAGTTAAGCCCAGGTTAGCGTTATGCATTATTAATCATAAAACATGAATATATTGATTAAAAATAAAACGTTTTATATTGTTGCTGAGTATTACGATAATGCAGTCTATTACAGAATAAATATAGATGAATAAATAAATTTATGACAAGGAAATACTGATATAGCATCTAAGAATAATATTTCTTTATATATAAACCAGGATCGTAGATCCTGAAATTCTTCGCAGCCTAAATATAAAAAATAGTCAATAGAACAAATTTAACATTCAAATCTTCCGAATTATCTTCGCACAGTCTCGTGATTCATCATCTTTTACACTGCTAAGTATAACATCAAACAAGGTGACGACTGTACATTGTACAAGTTGCTCAAGACAAAGTCATCGAGTTTCTTTGTAAGAAGATAACTGGTCAATTATAGAGTCACTCTGATCTTCACTGTTCTCTCTCGACATGGATGACTATGATATTCTGACGACACTTAAAATTCTAATTATCGGCGAAAGTGGAGTTGGAAAATCGAGGTAGGATGGAAATCATTTCTTTATATATGCGGCTCACCAAGAGAAGGTATTGGCAGGCTGCCGCTTTGACATACAGGCACAAAATTGCAATCTTCATAGAATATCTTCGGCTAACAATAATTATTATAGTTATTATTTATTAAGTTATCGCAAATCATCAACAGAAGGTTAACAATAACGATTTGCATTCAAAACTGAAGTTACTTATTAAAACTAATAACAGTACAATATTATAGAAATTAAAGAAATTGATTCTGTAATAATAATAATAATTCAAGTTTATAATGTCAATTTGAAGAATTTTCTTTGATTTACTTACAATTAATTCGACATAAAATATAATCAATATTGTACAATGTTGAATATTATTTTATTCATATTTTGTATTCTTCTATTTGTAACCGTGCTAATAATTTATTCACAGTTATCGATTTCTTTTAATAATAGAAAAATTATTGCGTGCACAAAATGTTTTATGCATTTATTAATACAGCCATTTTGCTGCTTTCAGTCTCCTGCTACGATTTACTGAAGATACGTTTGATCCTGAACAGATGGCGACCATAGGTAGGCAAATATTATTATTGATCCAAATTACAAATAAATATTACACGCTTATCTCAGCTTAGTGAAATTATTGGAGCAGCTACGTCTGTCTCTCTATAACGTGCCTTGAATTATGGTCGTAAACTTATTGACTTTTCAAGGCTTTTTTCTATATTTTTACTTTCTGAATATTCTTTACTTTTTTAAATATCTGACAGAAAATTTTGCTATTCAAAACTTGAATTAGAAATTAATTTAAATGTTGGGCATTTATTCTAGACATTGAGGCGATTGGAAATGATCAAAGGATAAAGGGAAAGTCTATAGATTTAGCTTTTTGATGACAAGTTAATAAAAAACATTACACAGTGTTTTAATTTGCATGATACATATTAGCGACATATTAATTAGAAACATATTAATCATTAATGTGTCACTAATTGTGTTATAATATATTAGTGACATAAACATACACACAGAAATAGAATCATATAAATGTGTATTTTATTGTTCTCTGCTCAACTGTGCAGGTGTTGATTTTAAAGTGAAATGCATGAATATAGACGGAAATAAAGCAAAGATGGCTATTTGGGTTGGTTTCCAAAAAATTTACTTCTTAAAATTTGTCTGAAAAATTATAAGAAGTATAAACTTCTTATACTTCTTATAATTTTTCCATTTTTTAAAAATGATCAGAGTGTCAGAAGACCAATAAAGATTTGATTAGTTAGCATATACTCTTTTTGTCTCATGTTAGTATTTACTTAATTTTCATTATTAAAGTTAAAAATCTACTCTTAAAGGCAGATTTTAACATTTTAGCGATAATTTCAAACCTATTATTACTAGAATTGTTACATTGTATTTAAAATAAATTTAAACTTGCATCAATAAATCTATTACTGTCATATAGCTCCCAAGCAATAAGTGATTGCCATAAATCGATGGCTTTTACCACTGTTATCCAATTTGTTGTAATAATTGAAATAATATATTTTGTCTGTTTCTTGCAGGATACCGCTGGCCAAGAACGCTTTAGAACACTCACACCAAGTTACTACAGAGGAGCTCAGGGATGCATATTAGGTGATTCAGTTACTAGCTTTCTTGTTACCTAATGCCATATTAACACAATAAGTGTGCTGATAGCTCACTTTTGTTATGATGGAGCAAGCGAAAAACAACAAAAGCTTGATCCGATTTGTTTCTCCTAGAGATGTAAAGTGTTTGAAAATGTTTCCACGTTTATGTAGTTTACATTTTATTTATTTTTTATTTATTATTTATTATTTAATTGCATAAAGCTATTACAGTATATTTAATGCAGGCCTATCAGGTTAATTATATGGGCCTATTGCTTGTTCATTTGGTTGTGTTAGAAATAAACACTCGTTCAATTAAAATTTATAGTCGTTTTTTTAGAAATTATCATTTTAATCATAGTTTATTATCATTTTCAGTGGATATCGTCGGTATCATTGTCACTATGAACATTCTTCATTATGACATAATGCATTATTTCCATGAAAGATAGCCTACGTTTTATGCTTATTATTGTTTCTTTGTACTTTTTCTTATATTTAATAATTGTATATTGTAAACAGTATACGATGTATCAAGCCGAGGCACATTTGAGCGACTGGATAATTGGCTGAGTGAACTTGAGACGTATTCTACAAAAAATGAAATCATCAAAATGCTCGTTGCTAATAAGATTGACAAGGTTTTTACAACTCAATTAAGTGCATCTTTTAAGCACAGTGATAGTCAAAAATATCATTTAAATTTATACCATATCCTAATAACCATCAAAAAATTTAAGGTAGGCCTACAATGATGCACTTTAAGAAATACATCCCGGAATAATTCATGAGTAATAATAACTTCTCTTCAGATATCATGTTTTATTTTTATGTAACTGTAACTCAATCTCTTATCAAGGATTTACACTGTAGGTTTTACTTGATAATTGACTCTTGAGTCAATTTAAATCAAGTAAATTAAGAGGCAACTATGCATTTTGTTATTCACTGTCATAGTAATATTTTCTTGTTTCAGGATGGCAGAGAAGTGTCGACGGAAGATGGTCAAAAGTTTGCAAGAAAATATCACATGCTTTTTATCGAAGCAAGCGCGAAGACTAAGGAGGGGGTTCATTGTGCTTTTGAAGAATTAGTAGAAAAGGTATTATCTCTAAATTATAATCTTATATTAGATTTTAATGATTTAATCAATGTTCAAATAATATTAATTAGCCTACTGTAATCTACTAATGTTTTTCAGTAGGAAACATAATCGCTAAGTATTAATACATTAACTGGAATAAATCATTAAACTGATATGCAAAGGACAATTAAGAAGTTAAAAATTCATTTAGTAAACTGAACCCATTGATAAAAAATCTATTAATGACACTTCTAAGACAGCAAAATGTCAAATGCTTACAAAAGCCAAGTAGTCGACGCGTATCTGATATAACAATTATGGATATATAATTTGATTTCATATATAGCCACATTTTAATTGTTTAGGTTCTACAGACTCCAGGCCTGTGGGTAGCTGATCGTCGCGGTTTCTCCATCACTCCTCACACGGCTGACACGGCAACTCCGTGTTCAGCATACTGTACTTTAATATAACAATCCGTGCTTCTTGTCTATTTGTCGCATTATTTTTCCGTTGTTTAATATATAAATCCACTAACATTTTTAAAGTTCCTATAATGAAGACTTAAATGTTTTAATTTTTTACATATAGGCCTATTGACATAGCTTTACATAAGTGAAAGTTGAACTGAAATTTCTGCTAAATTTCACAGCAGCAAAATGAACTAAAGTTTGGTGTAAAGTATGTAACTGAAAGCTTAAATTTTTTTATTAAATGTAGACATTTTTCAGGAACGTTAACTTTCTGCAAGGGAGGGGTGATAGTTTTCTCACGAAAACAAGTTATGACCATGTTTTAGTTAATCATACCAGTTCAGTCCATAAATGTAATTTATTTAACAATAATAAAATTTTATTTAAAATATGAACATTAGTCCTACATGCATGAACATTACTAATGGTAGTTAAATTAATTACAATTTGCCTTTTCTGTGAGGGTGGGGGTATTTTATATAAATTTTAATCAAATAAATGACCTTCGTCTCTCCACCCCAAATGACGTCCGTCAAATTATTAATGATTTTATAAATTATAACGTAAAATGCATAACTATTATCGAAATGAAAGCTAAGATTTAGAGCGATTCCATAAGCATATAGCTTAGCCCACATGTTGTTTTTTTCAGAGGTTTCATAAAAAATATCAAAGCCAATAGCTAGGCGCATACACTGAAAAGTATCTATACGAAATCTAATCTAAGTATTAATATAGATTTATTTAGCCTTTAATTCTTTTATGATGACAATAAATGAACGGAAATTTCTATGTGGCGACTCGCCAGTGACTAAGTACAAGACGCGTCCTTCGGCTACGAGAACCTTTGGTTAAAACTACCAAAAAGTAGCTAAATGTAACATAAACTAACAAGACTTTGCGACCACCCGTACTTTCGTTTAATATGTTTAAATTCGTTTTTTAACACCAATTTTTTTAACACATTCGTTTTTTAATCTGTTTAATTTCGTTTAAATTCGGTTACTAACACCAATCGACCAAGCAACCAGCAAGCAGCTACAGAATCTGGTTGCTTTGATTGCTTTGTTTACTTTAAATTTCGTCCTTTATAATAAATTTGACTTTCAAGAATATGCGAGACGACTCTGTTCAATTAATTTAAATGAAAACCAGTTAGTGGTGCTAACACTAACCTGACACCTATTTTATGTTCACTTCAACGAAAAACTCATATTGCGTTCAATACGGAATGAATATAATAATTAACTTTCAAAGTTATTGTACACTTATTAAAGTCCTACCATTAAAATAATGAAACGACGAAATGAAATCATTTATATCCATTCAAATAAATATTAATTATATTGTGTAATTTGCAAGATGAATTTAGTAGCAAAACGAGACTGACAAAATTGTATCGCTACTATTATTTATAAAAAGTACTCCCGTCGTATTTATCGTTCAGTTATCTCGTTACGAAAATTTTAATTTAATTTATTTTTTATTTAAAATTTGCCTAATTTTCCTAACAGGGGAAATCAAGATTTTTTTATTTCTAGCCCGTATCCCGAATTTGTGAGTATTTCAAGATATTTCGTAGTAGATTAATGCAATATTAATGTTATACTTTTAAGCGAAGTCTAATTTCAATTTTTGTACTGTCTATCTTAATGTTGAACTAATTAGTTTAAAACTATTTTACAATCAAATGTTATTTTATACCTCCTTATTTGCCTGTTTTCCATTACTGATATTTATAATGTATTTGTAGATATTTTATTCATTATCTATAATTTATAAATGTATAATTAGTACTTCATAATAAGGGGATGTACTAATTTTCTAAAATAGACTTTGCATACACGGATTTAATCTCACTTCACCTCGTTTCGCCGAAATTAAATCTGTTTATACAAAGTCTATTTCTGCAAATTTGTCTATCCCCTTAATAAGTAATCGTTTTAATTAATTTTGATGAACATCTAAATGTTGTTGTCAGATAAATGTATCGCCCTCATCGTGGATCAGGATTCCCACGCCCACGCTTCAGTCGGACACTTGATTCGAGTTTTGATTATAACGATGATCTTCCAGATCCAGATTTTAGGCAGCCATCACGTCAGCTTCGATTAAGGCAACGCGCTGTGCCTTCATCACTGCTGGGTGGCAGGCCTCCATGGCAACCATCACCGAGAGAGAGGCCTCCATGGCAACAATCACCGAGAGAGAGACCACCATGGCAACCATCACCGAGAGAGAGGCGTTCCTGGCAACCATCACTGGATGAAGAGGATGAACACTCATGGCAAGAATCATCAGGAGAGATGAATTCTTGGCAACCATCACTGGATGAAGACTCTTGGCAAGAAGAGAGATCTCAGTGGCAGTCATCACCAAGAGAGACATTACTTCATCACCAGTCATCTGTGCAGCCTTTAGTTCCAGGATTGTCAGAAGCGCATATCAGACTTCATAGGATGAGCACTAATGTCTCTACTATCAGGCAACAGGGTCCATTTTCTCCTGCGATACCACGAGGAATTCGACCGAATTCAAATGAGTCCATGTTAAGACCTATTTATCCTTCTTTAGATAAAGTATCTAGGGTATCTGAGAGAGGGTCGGTACAAAAACCAGTCTTGTTTCCACCCAAGAAACAAAACTTATTAAATGTCAGTCAAAATGTCATCAATGCTGTGCCTATCACTACAATGAAGTCCGCTTTAAATATTTCTAGGGCAGTGACCACTTGTATAGCTATTGTTAGAACTACCACCCCATCTGCAATGACTATTGCTAGAGCAAGTATGCCATCTACAATGACTATTGCTAGAGCCAGTGTGTCATCTAGTGTAACTTTTGCCGGAACAAGTGTTCCATGTACACTGACTAATGCCAGAACGATTGCAAAATGTACTGCAGTTATTGCTGAAACAAATGCCACTGCTAAGACTGTTGCTAAAGTTATCACCCCTTTTGCTATATCTATTGAGAAAATGGCCAGTACTGCTAAGATTATCACTGACACAATCATCCCGTCTAATACTTCTATTGATATAACATCAGCTACCTTTGCACCTTGCGTAGAAGCTATATTGACATCAGCTATGACTTTAACGTCAAGTGCTGCTACGACTGTTACGATTATGACAGAATTCATCACTGACATGACAGCGATTAATCCATCTAAAGTCACTACCAGTAGCGCTAGTGAAGGCATTCTCTCAGAGATTCAGCGTCTAACAGATGCCGATGCAGTTGACGTTTATAAGAGAGTTGACAGTAGTACAAATGTAACTGATTTATCACTTTCTCCTGTAACTTGTCTTACTTCTTCAGTTGATAAATTAATTACATCGTCATCTGCAATAGTTGATAGTGGAAGTGCTGATTTAGCAGTTGTTCCAATAACTTGTATTAGTACTCCTTCAGTTGATGAACCATCCATAACTTCTCAGTCCGTAGCATCTGTAGGTAGCTCGCTGTTACCCTGCATGGATCCTATACATGTCACGTCATCCGTGCCTTTAACATGTGTTGTAACAAAAAAACAACTGTGCACTGGTTTGATATCAGCTGTATTGCCACAAACCATTATGACATCTCCGAGTACACAGCTGCCATCTGCTTCACTGATTTCCAAGAAGAAATTTACTGACTCAGGGAAAACAGATCTTAATGTTTTACAATTTGGTGGTGAAGCAAGTCATGCAGTCTCTGAGAAGCCATCTGTTTTACCTAATAAGAGTAAATTATTAAGTAGAAATAGAAAAGGTAAACGTGCTGCACGTGTCACCGTTGAGCTAATTTGTATAAAAGATGAGGTGGAAGATTCATCATATAGCAGTACAATGAATCAGTCAGTGAATCTAAGTTCTCAGATTTTAGCGGATAATTTAACTGTCACTAGTTCACAGGAGATAGTAGCACTATCGGGGATCAGTGATATTTCTACAACTAGTCAATCTATTGCTACTGAAGTAAATACGCCCGTGTCATCTGTTTCTCAGATATCAATAGATTCTTTGACTCCTAGTCAGGGGTTATTGCCATCAATAATGGACACTGTGCCTGATATTACAGTACAATGTCAGAAGCTGCCATCCCCTAAAGTTTCTGATACGACTTCAAAGAAATTGGCTAAAACAAGGAAAAGTACACCAGTGTCAACCCCTCGCTATTCTACAAGGTCCGCAGCAAAGGCAACACTGCATGCCACTGGAATTGTATCATCAGATGAATGTATTGACTCTGATACTTCGATGACCTCCAAGACGGAGGTTGTCAATTTACCAGATACGAAGTCAAGATCCAAACAGAGCAAATCAAAACAACTGGATGTTGTAATTAATCTCACAAAGTTGTCCACTACAGAAGTCATGAAGTACAAGTCAAATAGAGCTGTAGTTTCAGATACTTTAGATTCTTGCGCTAGTTCCTTAACAAGTACTTCTAAGGGTATCGTGATTGTATCTAGCGCTTTAAATGTTCCTATTATAACAATGAGTTTCTCAGCTTTGTCATCAACTGCGAGTACTTCGCATGCAGTAGATTCAATCTCTTGCCAGCCAGAGAATATACCGATAGATGAAATTTCTTCAGTTAGTTCTATTACAAATTCGGTAGAAGCTTTGAATGAGATGAATGTAATGGACATGCAGTCTTCGGTTACGTCAACAACATTAAGCATAGGCAGTGTACAAGAAGCAATTGCTTGTGTGATTAATTCATCAATGCAGAGTGTTTCTCCAGTATCAAGTGAGTTGCTACAAGTATCTGCAGACATAATCACCGGTCAATCATCTATCGCAGCTTTCACTGCCAGTAAAAGTGAAAAATTAATTACTTCATCTAACGTGATAGTTAGCATAGTTACGGATATTTTGCCAAATGTTACACTGAAAACAATGCAAAGCACTGTATCAACTAAAGTTACGGCTTCCTCAGCAGAAAATTTGATTACGGTAACTAGCAAGGCTGATATCATTACCACACCACGCGTTACTAATTCTCCACTTAATACATCAGTAGTAATAATGGATAGTATTGCAGTAAAGAAAATATCTGCTACACCTGCCATTCTTAACGCTGCAAAGCAGACTTCTGCACAGAGTGCCACTGCCAGACGAACCACATTTATAGCCACTACTCCAGCTCAACGCAATATTCTCTCACCCAGGAATAGAGCACTTGCTAATATAAAATCTGTGGATGTTGATATCAAAGAAGAAGTGATCGACGAATCGTACAATGCAGCTTTCTTGGGGTCAGGTATTTCTGAAACTAAATTGACACATTCTGTTGTTACTGCAGTTACTGGAACTGCGGTTATGTCTACAGTAGTTGGGAATCCTACAAATGCTAAATCAGTAACGGCCATTGCTTCTTCAGTTGGTTGTGTATCTAATAAGCCAGACTGTGGAGCCAAGTCAAAGTCTGTCGCAGTTTCACTTCCTATATCTATTTCTAATTCATTATCAACAAATTCTGCAGTTATTGTTACTTCTCTAGCTGCTGTTTCTTCTGTTACTACAAAGCCTTTAGTTGTTAATACTATTGCTAAATTGTTAAAGCCTTCCCGTCCGGTTACTGGTGTCGTATTAGTTACGACATCGTCTATGATTACTGCAACTGTTGCCACAGCTATAGAGTTCTCAATGGTTGCTTCTAGTATGGCAACCATAAAGCCTGCATCTGTTGTCACTACTGCTAATGTAAAAGCTGCAAAAACTTTAGAATCTATAATTTCTAATTTAACGAATATCAAATCTTCAGCTGTTGTCACTACTTGTACTGCAACCAGTACAAAGTCTTCATTGGTTGTCACTACTTGCAGTGCAATAGCTGTAAAGCCTTTAGCTATAGTAACTTCTAGTGCAGCAGATATTCGGCATTTAGCTGTTGTTACTGCTATTACAACAGCTGTGAATTTTTCAAAAGTTTCAACTTCTAGAGCAGCAGCTACAAAGCCTTTAGTTATTGTGACTTCTAGTGAATCAGCTCTTGGTGCTTTAAATATTGTAACTCTAGCTATAAATGTTTCAGCTGTTGTAACATCCAATACAATAGCTACGAATCCTTCAGTCGTTCTAACTAGTAGTGCAACTGCAATGATGCCTTCGCTGGTTGCTACTACTTCTAGTGCAACAGCCATGACTTCTTTGGCAGATGTTACTTATTGTATGACAGCCGTAAAGCCTTCAGCTGTTGTAATTTGTAGTACAATAAAGACCAAACCTCCTGCTGGTATTACTTCTGTTGCTTCAAGTTCCCTTGTCAATGTGACCGGTGATGTTTCTGCTGCAAAATTGTCATCTATTGTCACTCCTATTGTAACATATATGCCTTCAATTATTGTCAGCTCTAGTGTCATACCTGTGAATGTTTCAACTGGTTTCATTTCTGTTGCCTCTAGCTCAAAACCCACAACAGTTCAGATAGCAACTAAACCCACTGCCCAAATAGTAACCAAATCCACTGCAGTTATCAATTCTGTAGCAATGGTTACAAAGTCCTCTGCTATTGTTACTTCTGTTCAAATATTATCCAAGCCCTCTGCTATTGTCTATTCTGTAGCATCTGTTACAAAGCCTACTGCTGCTGCCTCTTACGTTGCAACAGTAGCTAAGCCTTCAGCCGCTGTAACTTCTGTTAAAACAGTTGCTAAGCTCTCAACTGCTGACACTTCTGTTACAACAAAACATCCAGCTGCTATTACTTCTATTTCAAGTAATTTAAAGCCTGTAGTTGTTACCACATCTGCTAAAATAAATAAAGCAACCAAAGTCACTATTGCAGATGCTGCCGTGGATTCAGGTGCAAAATCTTCAACTTCTTTCACTCAATTTGTAACAGAAGTTGTGTCATCTGTTAATTCAGGTACAATGCGTGTCACCTCCACTTATGCCGATTCTCTACCAGCTATCATATCTCTTAGTTCAAAGATGTCAGTAGTTACTTCATCTATTAATCCAGTTACAGGACATTCAGCAGTTTCCATTTCTGATGATATCAAGTCATGTTCTATTGTTTCTTCTGTACCTACTTTTACTTCCGTATCAGAAATTTCCATTTTAAACTCTCCAGTGTTATTATCTATAACTAGCGCTTCGACAGTTCATTCAGTGGTTCCTTCTACTTCAGTAAGGCCTAGAATGAGTGCGAATATTGTGGCATCAAATTTTGCAAAATCGGTTGCTATTGTGTCAAATTCCGATTTACTCTCAACAATTGGCTGTAAGTCATCAGCTATGCAATCAGTTTCTGTCATCTCAGGATCAGCCTCTACTAAATCGGCTAGTCATGTATTCACCACTGCTGCTTTCGGAAGTTGTCCTGCTGCACAATTAGTTAACTTTTCAACGCAGCCTCGTATGCAAATTAAAAACTTACCAAGTGTGGTAAATACTGAAAAGGCTGGTAATACTAGAATCTTAAACCTTCTTGATCCATTGTCTGCAAGAAGAAATATGATTCTTGCTAAGCAGAATGCTCAGGCCAAGATGGATAACAAGGCATCGCCTTTAAGCAATTCTACAGATACATGCAAATTGAGTGAGGTTACGGTGGCTAATGATGATCTTAAGCCAACAAAAAATAATTTTGTCATAGAGAATAATGTTCCATTCGAAACAGTTACACAAACTGATAGCATATTGATGGATCAGAAGCGAGTATGTGAAAATACGAAACAACTTGAGATTTGCTTTCAAAGTGCAGGTAATGAGAAGCATCAAAATTGCAATACAGAAATAGCAAAGACTTCCGTAGAAAAGCAGAGTGATTGCATTAAATCAACTGTGACAATTAGTCAGTCAACTAGCATTGATTGCAGCTCACTTGAGAAAATAGATACAATTTCCAATACCAAAGTTGAGATTGTGCATGCTCAGAACAGTTTAACTAAGAAGATTACTGATGAAGGGTTATCAAATCAAGTGGTGCCTTCTGTTGTAACATCTGTTCAAAGGTCTTCAGAGAGACTCAAGGGAAAGAGGATTATTGTGAAAGATATTAAATTACCAGATGAAGGCATTTCTCAATCTGGAATTTCTGTAAAAGGAAATGTTGTAAAAGATTTGGTAACTAAATTGAGTTTTCCTTGTAAAGAAGCTCTCTTGATATCAGAGTCACAGATAGATGACAGTGTGAAAGCTAGTTTGTGTACTAAAGTTCTGTTAAACAAAAGTGACCAGTTGAGCGAGTGTTTGGATGGAGCGACAGCTAATTCTCTGCTTGATAAGCCTGATTCTATTAAGTTAGCACAAAATTCAGTTTTAGCAGAGCCTTTGCTGTCTCTGGCTAAGTCTTTAAATACTGGGACAATTGATTTGAAAATGAAGTCGAGTGAGAGAGAATCATTACCACCTCGTGAGATAGAAACACTGCCATCTCTTCATATCATATCTGAAACTCAGAAGTTAAATGTTTCTTTAACTGAAAAATCAGCAAGCAATGTTGTATTAGACTTATTCGACAGTAAAGGAACTCTTTCGACGATGAATGAGCTTAAAAGTTCACAGCCTGAGAATCTTGTAGCAGTTACATGTAATGATGAAATTACTTCAGAAATTTTTAAAATCACAGAAATTTCGTCAGTCAACAGCAACATGCCGACAGTTTCTACAATTCTTGCACAATCTGGAATAGTTTCTCATGTCGTTGGTGTTGTAACATCAGTCATATCGACAATTCCCAAAAATCTCACTACTAGAAAGTCTCCAAAAAATACTGTTAGTAAGTGCATTACTATCACTGTACCCTCTAATATTAAAACTGTGTATTCTTTGGGTGCAGTTGCTAACATTGCAGCAGCAGTTTCTGTGGTTGAATCTTTGCCAATAAATATTACAGAAGCATTAAGCTTTTCACTAACACCAAGTGTGCCAACAGTATCTCTTTCTAGCAGTCTTTTACCAATATTGAATTCCGGCATTATGTCATTTGATAAATCATCTTCATCAGAAGTACGAATATTTTCGGCTGAATCTAGTGTTTCATCCTCTGCAATGAGTAAAGAGGCCGGATTAAAAAATATGGTTCAACCTCAACTAAAGGGTGTCATTTTACGAGACATTAAGCCGAGTCCTATTGAAACATTAACACAAACTGTTTCTGCATGCGTTAATTCTAGTACTGTTGGAGCAAGTTATACAACAACCCCATCCTGTGTTAATCCTATAATTATGCAACATGCTATTGGATCTCTAATGAGTTCACCTTTGACTACGCAATCTAAAATCCAATTACAGCCAAAGGTGGCGATTAGTAATAAATCAAAACAAGATTCTGAATTAAATACAGGCACAGCTGGTAATGATCAACGGTTGAAAGAAAATTTTGTTATAATATCAGAAACTGTGGCTAAGTGTGATATGAATACGATCTCAGTTTCACTCTATAGCAAGTTAACTGATTCGAATAAATGTGAAATAAATGTTGCAAAAGATCAAGATTCATTTACTGCTCCTTTGTTCACATTTGGTGAAGACATTTTACCTGACTGTGATACCTTGTCCACAAATATTTCTCCACTAAAAAGTGTTGTAGATGGTGTGTCACAAGTTGAAAGCCTTCCTTGTGTATCTGAATTGAATATGCTGAGTGCACGATTAGGAGATAATAAAAATGATGATAGCGACGATGAACTTTTTCTGCCTGTACGTTCTCACAGTGCTATACTTTATACCCTGGACAATAGTTTTATTTCTTCTGATGTAAATCAATTGCAACAAAGACGGAGGAAAGATTTTCAAAAGCGCAGATTAAGGAAGCGAGAAAAGCGCCTTCAGTTGAGTGCATCAACAATAGGTGAGAAACGAAGACATATACTAAATGTAGATAATGAGTGGGATATTTTATCTGTGAATGCTGGAGCTGCAAGATCCAAGCTAGATCACAAGTCTTGTCGAGGCGTTAAGAGATCTGCACCCCAGGATTCTGAAACTGATTGGGAGTCAATGATCTTTAACTCACAAGAATATCATGGACATAGAGATGAATGGAATAAGTCCATCTCTCATAAAAAGAGATCTCTGCTTTCACATTCTAAAAGAGCAAAAGTTGATTCGTTTGTTTATAATAATTTTAATCAAAGACATCTTTCTCCAGCAGCTATAGTTCTTGCTAACAGTGGCCTAGCAAATATGAAACATCGTTTGAGATCTGATGACTGGCATTATTCAACTCCTCAACATCATCGGGCGAAAGCTCATAGAATGGTTGACAAATTAATTTCTTTAAAACGATCGTGGTTACCGATGTGCTTATTTAAAAGGCTATCACGTACAGTATTTGCACAACTTCGATTAGTAAGAACTTCAAGATCATTGCAAGATACATTGACATTTTCAAGACACGAATTTGTGAAGAGTCTGAGATTACTTTCAGCAGGGCGTAAATGTTATGTTACTGGTAGCAATCAGCATCTAAACAGCATCTCTTTGAGGACTATGATTGAGAGTCAGATTTGCGACTCACCAGGAGTCAAGAGATCGATAATTCAGTCTGCACAAGAGTGGATTGCAAGTCGCCCTATGTGGGCAATGATTCTTAATGAAGAACATCCTGAGTGGTATATAAGCGTTTCAAATATTACGTCCTTGAAGTCAAAGCTTACAGATATAACTCTAGATGCAAATCGTAAAAGGTTTCATTATTTAGCAGGTAAGTTCTTACCAACTAACAATACCACTCATTATGAAGACTGCACTGGAACAGTTGATGACTTGGTTAAAAACATCCGTGAACAGATTGCAAACTCTTTGAGATATATAGTTGAGAGAGAAGTGAGTATAATCATTGCTCAACGAAAAAAGAGAAATAGGCGGAAAGTAGAACTAGTAGACACTATGCAGGAGCTAATTCAACCAATAGTTGGAGATTTATTTCCTTCAGCAGTAGAATCATCAAACAGTCAGCTGATTTTGAATGATATGGATGGTACAAAAAGCAATATGCTAGAGAGTGAGAAAAATTTATTGGATGATAAAAATTTATTACACAAAAGAGATTTATCTATCAAGAAGAATTCCTCAACTAATAATAATTTGAAGGTGTTTTCTGATGGTGAAATAAGAGATGATTCTGAAGTTGAAGTTGTTAATGATAATATAGTGCAATTCACACAGTCATGCTCCGCGCTTGCAAGTTTGGCACTAAACTACAGCAATACTGCTGTGCCTATGAATTCAGAAACAGTTGCAAATATTCAGGCTGATATTTCTGATAAGCAAAGCAAGGATACACTTTTTGATTCAAATAAATCTGGATTAGTTAGATGCTCTGAGTCAATTGATAAAAAGAAAATTATAGCAGACAGAAGTTTTTCAACGATAGATAACCTGAGCATGACACTCAAGAATCTGCGTGATGAATCGTGTCATACTGCCTCTACTAGTAATAATGCATCTACTGAAAAGACTGAGAGATTGTCGGATCAGGTTACTGAAAGCATCATTGACGTAAAATCTCGATCAGTGAAAGATAGTCATAAGAGAAATCTTGCTTATGATGAAAAAGTTGTTGTGGAGAAGAGGACTCGAGAACAAGCGGGAGGCATCTCTGTAGAAGATTGTGGACATCCTCAGAAGAAAGCTCGTAAAGAAGATAAGCGAAAGCAAGAACATAAGGCGGTTTCTCACAGCGATGATTCGGAATTAATCTTACAGAAAAAGTTGGAACATGCAATAAAACAACTTGAAACTCTTGAGGAGATTCCTTCATCTGACGAAGCTAATATCATTCCATCTTCTGGTAAATCTAAGAAAATCTGTCAAGCTCTTTATGTTGATAACTTTTTATCCTCTGTCTCAGATCCTTATGGATCTACTCCTGTTGTAAACTATGAAGCCACATTTGATCCACTCTCAATTCCAAGAACTAGTTGTGAGAATCCATACAAGCTTCTTTCTCCTTTAATTTATTATATTCTTGCTGAAGAAACTGCATTGTTAGCCGAGCTCTCAGATTCTGTTCTTCCTGATCCAGATAAATTTAAACTGCAATTTGTACATCCCAGTGATAGTTTTCTGCGAGCTCTATCCCTTGCTGTGTTTGCGTCAAAGGTTCAAGAACTGCCGGTGGTTACAGAGAAAAATATAGAAACTGCGAGGTCTTCAAAATCTAATGACAATCTGGTGACTATCGATGAATCAGCAAAGAATGTGAATTCTTCGGACTTGACTGTAAAAGTTGATCCTGCAGCCTCAGTTACAAAGTTTGTGAAAGGAAATAATCCACTGATGCAGGCATTTCGTCGTGAAGCTGAAGCTCGACGGCGTGCTCGGCTAGAAGATCAGAGACAGCGATCACTTGGTGGTGTTTTTGAACTTGCGGAGGGACCTGCTACTCTGATGAATAAAAATTCTTTACAATCCACTAAATCGTCTATTGAGATTAATCTGAAAGGAAAAGTAAGTGAGACCAAAACTATTAAAAATGACGATATCGAACTGATTCGTGTTGGATTTGACATGGGTTGTTTGCTTCGTGATGCATTCAAGCAATTCAAGTCAGATTTACTGAAAGTCTCTAAGACTGAGCAACAGAATAAGGTGACTGATCAGGAGCAGGCTCCTAATTTAAAGATTTTGGGTGTTGATGGAAAACATCTGGTAAATTTGTCAAAGCCAGCAATGATATTATTTGGTGAAATGGATGAAGCAATTAGACTCCAAGAAAACATGTATGATCAATGTGTAATGTCTCCAGATGAGGATAATCAAATGGATGTTACTCGACAGTCAGTTTCTCAAATAGTTGCCGAATCCATGAATAATCAAAATAATTCAACAACAGTTATCACTATACCAATTGTTCGCATATCATCAACTAATTCGCTGACAGTGCCAATATCATCATCTTACTTGATGACATCAGTTTCTTCTTATGGTGCAGCGAGCAGTATGCCGTTATCGATTGCTCTGTCAGTTGTACCAGCTATAAATATTACAGATGGAATATCTACTGACTTAAAGGTAACTTCATTTGACAGCAGTCAGGCTGCTAGAACTACTGATGTGTTGATGACTATTCCGGCATCTATTCAACAATCTTCTATTTCGCATGGAGTGCAGTGTACAGTTGTGTCAGCAAGCTCTTTACCTTTGTCTACAAAAATTATCACTATACCATCATCAACAGCAGGAATAAATAGTGCGGCTAAAGTTCTTTTGACTGGTTTAACAGCGGCGTCAGGCATTGCTAGCTTGTCAACAGACACTTCTGTATCTATCTCCAAGTCATCCGTCACACTTGATGCACGACCGACTGTTGCTCCTGTACTTTCTGATGGTGTGACCATCTCTTCTATGAAAACAATTACAGTCAGTGACGTTTTGAACACAGTGTTATTAAGTAAAGTGGCCTCAACGATGATATCATCAGGTTCTGGTTTATCAGGTATAGGGATGGGAACTCCAGTTGCAAACACCTTAGTTAGATCATCAAGCACTTTAAATTCATTAGTCATGGCTTCTACCACAGGTAGTGTAACACTATCTCAAGTCAGGAAAGCTACTCCTGTAAGTAATGCTAAACTGCATCTGACTGGAATTACATCATCTGTACGACCAATATTGCTCATTAGACCAAAATCGGCATATGGCAGCACTGCGGTCACTTCTTCTGTTACTTTTTCTGCCGCTGCACCTGTAGTTTCATCTCTGAATTCTGGGAAACTTCTATTGGTGACTGATGCAAGTACTCGTGTCAGCGAGACATTACGTGATGTTGACTCATTTTTGACATCGATCTTAAATTCAGGCTCTGGTGATGGAAGTAAACTGAAAGCTACGAGTTTGACAGTAGTACCGGGATCATCAGTGCTGACTACAATTTCATCTCATGTTATTACTACTGTTGCATTATGTAGTGGCTTGGTGATGACTACTCTCGGTGGTTCAGATGTAACTCTGTCAACATTGGATAGTAAAAGATTGCGAAAAACTGTTGGCTCTATTTCGGTGAACACTGCAATCAGCAAGCATTTATTAAGTACTGGTATAAATATTCAGTCAATTCAAGGTGCAGCACCACAAGCTAAGTCTGCCAACATTATAACTTCTGTGACTTTGGCTTCGAAACAGGGAGCATTAAATAGCAAATCTGCTTCAGAAAGTTTATCAGTTGCTTCCTGTGTAATGTCATCTGTGGCTACTGCTACGTCAAATGCTATTGTCAGGACAGGTGAAGTTTCTTTAACTAAATCCAGCAACTCCACCACATCCTCCACTGTCAAGCCAGCCAGAAGCATTGCCAAGATGTTACCACCACCTTTGCCTCCACTTGCGCTTTCTCAAATGCCTCAGCCCCTCTCCTCAATTTTTCCTCAAGTTGTCAGTTCTTCTGAGATATCTTATCATACTACTAATTACTCAACTGCATATCAGTCCACCTATTCATCAAACAATTGGAGTAATTCTTATTCTACATGGCAGTATGACAATACATATCCAATGTCTAGTTATGCTCCACCAATATCCCAGCAGCCAACATACCAGCAACCAATGCCATTTCAATCCATCTATGCCAATGAGGCACCAGTTTTGAAATCAGTTAACCAACAAGGAATATCTCTTCCGGCAATGCTACCACCTCCTCAGCCATTCGCACAACTATTTCCATCTACGGCAACTGGTATTACTAATACTGAATTACCAGTTGTTGCTTTCTCAGAGCCCATGGAAGCATACTACACTTGTAAGACCTCTCCTCAAGTTGTTCCCTTCACTAGCAAAGCATTACAGATGATGAAAACTGCGCCTCCACCATCACTAGGTGTAAATAATTTGATGCCTGTCATCAGTACAGCTAGTAATGAATTTTTTTCGATGGGCATTGCGTCACACAGTACAAGTGCAGTACAAGAAAATGAAACAGAATTGACTTTGAAGAAAATGTCGGGCAGTTTAGATAAAGGTTCTTCACAGATATCTGATATAAAGTCAACTGATGCATCAGGTTTTACTGAAAGTTCTCAAGTAAATTCTTCAATAAATACTGGCAAACAAAAATCTGAGCAGTGGTACCCACCTGTAGGTCAACTTCTTGGCATATGGCCCAGTGCATCCACTTCAAAGAAGGAGAATGCTTCTAAATCAAGCACTACCAAAAGTAGTACTGCAAATGTTGGAGTTCCCAGACCTATCAGTCCACCTCCACAATTTCCAGGTGTTGCTCGTCCATTAATATCAAACAGTGCAATGATGGTGCCCCCTCCTTCTGGAATAATGATGTCATCTGTGAGATTGCCTCCCCCATCATTTCTTCCTGGATTCGTTCCAAATCCTCAGTCCATTATAGATCCTTTTCCTATCCAGGCACCAGGAAGTAATTTTCTTTCAAATTGTGATAATGTAATTCTTAACCAGAAGTCGTTGACGGCTACTTCTGGTAAAGATTTTATCTTATCAAACTCTGCGTACTCAGGATCTGGAGGAGATGCATCAGGCTCTTTTCAATCTGGCTTATTTTCTGGTCAAAATTCTCATCTAATGCCTCCCAGTACTACAATTCAAGCTCAGTTATATACGAATCAGTCTGGTCAATATGCTCCATCATTACCGTTTTCAAATCAAGATGTTCTACTGCGTCCTCCATTAGCATCCGGTAATCATCAGTTGCAACCATTTTCCAGTAGAAATTCTACGATGTCATCATTTCCAACGCCTGTTGCACCCCTTGTTCCACCATCTGAGTCAAAGAGGATGATTGCGCCCTTACGAACACCAGTTGGATTTGAATCTCAAGATGAGCGTCAAAATCGTGGGATGATTGGTGAGAATAGGTCAAATATTGGAACACAGCAGCAGCAGCAGCCAGCTACTGCACGTAAAACAATACGAGTCTATGTGTTTAACAGAGATAAACCAGTCTGTCATGAACTAGAAGTAAGAAGCTCTTTTTATATGTTTATTTGTCAATTTATAGATAATTGTTAATACTCACTTAAGCTCATTTTAATTTTGTAACATTAAATTTTGCATTTAAATATGATCCTTTTTTGTTCATGTTTTTAACCTGTTGAATGTATCAAACTGCGTGCACTAAAATAAGGCTTATTAATTGTAATTATTGATTTAGTATGTGGATTAGACAGTAAAATGAAAGTGAAATGCCGAGAGATTTCCTTTTGTTTATTTTTTGATGCATTGCAATAATTCATAGGATCTATGCTGGATGATGAATATTTGTTTTCGCGCTTGTTCACTTTTTGTTTTATAGGAGTTAAATTATATTTAAAACTTACATTTTTATTATAATCTATTATTAAATTAAAGCCCATCTTACTGCGGGCAAGTTGATATATGTTTACAACTATTTGGAGACTTGAATCTGAGAACGCGTTGTTTCTGGTAATTTATTCCTACCTGTGTAATTATAAATAAAATTTTATATTATTTTATTTTATCCCATTTTAAACAAACATCACAACATTGTAAATCATCATCTTTAATCGGAACAATGGTTTACTTCTAATTTGCTTTTAAAAAATTAATTTCTAATTTCTGAGAGCTTTGTAAAAAAGAATTTCTAATTTCTGCAGAGTTTTGTGAGATATGCCAGTCTGCCTCGTTTTGATCCGTTTAATGTCGCGTCTCTGCGCTGCGTTCCAAACACTGAATGCCACGTTCTCATTCACCGTGATGACGTTCATATGATTGACCGTATACCAAACTTACTACGACTCAAGAGAGATCTGCGCGTCTTGTTTGTTGTTTACGATAACGTTGAAGGTTTCAGGCAGCAAAGATTTTCTCTCGTATTTCCTCGCGCAGGGGCCATCGTAATGGATACCTCGACATTGCTCGCTTGTCAGCCTGGTATGTTTTATGATCTAAAGAATACAAGAATCACTGAATAGCAATGTACATGCTCATGTAAAAACAGTATTGTAAAAGTATTGTTTATAAAATATCTTTATTTTTCAATCTTTATTATAAGGCAAGATTTGTTTTTGAAGCTACAAAAAGTTTGTAGCTTTTTAAAATTAATGCAATAAAATATGGTATGGCATAAATGTTAGTTTTGCGTAATGTTTGTGGTTAGAGGTTACGCGTTTATGTATTCACTAGGTAAAATGTGTGAAGATGACGAGAATGTAAGAGTTTAATTTATTATTTACTAATATTAAGTATTGTTAAAAAATCTGTGTAAAGAGATGATATATTTACAATTCTGAGCATCTTTAAACGTTTTTTGGACTTGCTCTTTTAAGATTATAAATTGCACAGCTCTATAGCCATCAGCCCATTTTTATGTATTGGTAGTCTATTGGTAAGTAGCATGTTCTCAAAGACTTACAATGACATCTATACTGATTAATGATAATATTTTAATGTTTAAATATGTTTGTTATCATTATTAGATTATCTAAAAAGTTTTTTATTTTTTATTGCATTAATTTTAAATATGTCAATTTGCTGCTTCAAAAATAAATCTAGCTTAATAATAAAGATTGAAGAATGAAGATATTTTATCTTCCATATTTTTGCAATGCAGTTTTTACATGCTGTTTATTGCTATATGATTCATTGCATTCTTTAGATCAATTCAACTTAATGGCTCGAAATTATAAAAAAATTGTTTCTTTATTATCTTCTTATACATTGACAATGCCTAATTAGTATGAATCGATATTTGTCTCTATGCTGTTGTTTACTAGCATTGGACTTAAATTGCAGATTAATATCAACCAGTACTGTAGCATATTTATATACAGACAATGTGAAAGAATAGGCATTAATTAACAAATGTATCGACTTAAAATTCTTATCACATGTGTGGTTGTTAATTTGGTCTTAATTATTTAGTTCCAATAATACTTTAACGAAATAATCTTCAGTGTGAAAAAGTCAACATTTAACATTTAATATGTTATAGATTATATTTTCTATATTATATTTATATTTATTTTATATGTTATATTTATATGTTATATTTATATTATATGTTACATGTTATATTTATCTGTTATAGATTATATTTTATAATCTTTTAGATGTGTTGGAAGGTATATGTCAGTTTATGATGAAGCAGGACAAGGAAAAGCAAGCCAAGTGGTCTCTCATGCTTTCTTCAAGCATATATCATGAGATAGAGTTTCTTAAGTAATATTTTATACTATTTATTGTCTTTATTACTTATGCGTTATTTTTTGGTTTTGCTCATTGTAATGTGTCAACTGTTTAGTACAATTACTAGAAAAGTGAAGCGTTATCTATTATTCAATTATTGTTTATTATTATTCTGTATCTATTATATATTTAATTATTATTTTATTATTATTTCTTTATTTCGTCATTATATTAATTTAGTTCATTAAATTAAAAAAAAAATTATTTTCGTCGTATAGAAATAGCTGTAGAAATACAGTCGGTAGTCAGTCGGAATCAGCTAGACTGTCTCACCTTGCTGATATATTAATGAATCATGGAGTTGTGGGGCTGCTGCCAGATCGACTTAAAACAATGGCTGAGTATCGAGCATGCTGTGTAGCTTTACAACACAGAGCTTCTGCGAAATACAGACATTTTCTCTTTCTTACAGGTTTGTCGGCATATTCAGTTTATTTATATTTTATCAATAACATACATGATTTTTATCACTGTATTTTGTAAATATTTAAATACTTTAGTACCCCGACAAATTGACCCCGAATACGTTAACCCGCAAAATGGTTCGTCCAATCATTTAATAACCCTAATCCTAACTAACCCTAAACTTAACCCTAACTTTAGCACTAACCGAACTTCAATCCAAACCTTAATCTGAATTTTAATTTTAACCCTAACCCTAAGAATTAATAGGCGGTCCATTTTTGTCATGAAATACTTTAAATGTTATAACTAAATATTAGCAATGAAGTATATTTATGTATTTATTAATCTTTGTATAGATATGCCTCGTAGTACAATGGATGCGAGATTGTTTATAAACAGTGGAGTGGATGTTATGTCTATTGTGGAGTTTGTTCGAGGTTTTATGTCAAGAAACATCATCTATCAACCAATTAAACAAAATGGTTTGTATTGCTTTAATATTAATAGAATAATAATTATCATTAGTTCAGTTCGGTAAATAGTGAATTGTGTTTTATTTAATAGTAGTTTTGTAATAATTGTAATTTATAATGGTAATTTGATATCGTAATCTTAGCATTTTTATATTTATTTCAGTTTTTTTAAACTTTTCAAGTTTTGCGTGCTGAAATGCAACAGTTTTTGCATTTAATTGGCGATATTACATACTTGTTTAATAAATTACATGTTTAATTTAAAACGTTAATAATATGAGCTGTATTGTTTTATAATATTTCTTAATATAATAAACATTTCTTATTTAAAAATGCTATGTATTGATCTATATTAGTTCATTTATTTTGAGCTATATTATTGTAACTTTATTACTTTTATTGACATGTGATGGTATTTTAATTTGTTATTAGTTTTTTATTTTCATTTTTTTACAGCCTGCGTTACTCGATTGACTGCTGTGAAGTTCTATGACGCACCATTATCGGAAGTTGCCGAAGGTCTCATGGGCCTAGCGTAAATCTCACAGACTTGCAGCCAGGATGTTTTGGGTTTAAATCCATATCAATGTCTCGATTTTTCTTTCTAGACTATTCTCTCGATACAGTGGTTAAAGGATTTATGTAAAATCTTTTGATTATTAATTTCAAATGTCTAAAATTGAATACATATGTAATAGGCACTGTTAGAAATACTAACAGTGTTTGTGAATGTTCAAATTATGATCTGTAATTTAATCTGTTTGGTTTTGAATTGCTGTGCTAAGAGTCAAATTTAATTATCAATTTAAAAGTATCTGTTTCAATTAAAAAGTATCTATATCAAAAGTATCAATTTATCTATATCTGGATAAAGTTAGATTTTATCCAGATATAGATAAATATCTATATCTGGATAAAATCTGGCAAGTTAGATTTTATCGCTGGTTATGAAAATATAATGAAATGATGACAATAAAGATAAATTATTACTGTAAGGAATTACTTTATGCGCCTGATTGTTACACGAAAAATGAGTTTAGCAAACTTTTGAAAATCAAAGATTGTTAAACTTAAAGTTGCAGCATTTGAGTATATTTGAAACTGAAAAGCTTCATTATGCTAGATTGTCTATCGTGATGAAATTTTTCATTTTATTTATTGTAAATAAAATGAAAAGAATTAAAGTTCTGTGAATTTATAGCAGTGTTGCCATATGCAGTTTATGCTTCTGCTTAATCTGCTCAAGAATAACGTTTCAAATTAGAACTTTCTAAAAGAAGGCATCTACATACAATGACTGCTGGCTTATTTTGATTTACAGCAGTCAGAGAAAATGTTAAACGATGGTTGGTCCGCACAGAAGCCTACAGACTTTGCATGGAGTGGTTTCATGATGATATTGATGAATTCATTTTTAGTGCAAAATAGTAAATATAATTTCGCGGCAGCAAGTTATATTTTGGTTATTA
>JAQIXG010000523.1:0-31296 GCA_034700105.1 Oconnorella tubifera
TATATGTATATATATATATATATATATACAATTGTTATATATATATATATATATATATATCCACTTGACCGTCGTACCAAATTAGACAATTACACTTAATGTCACTCGGTATTCTCTAATTAAGTTATCTTTTCCGAGATGAGGTTAAAATACACTTATTATATGTCCTGACATTACACTTAATTGATCTAATGTTTTTTAGAGTGCTAAATTAATTACTCAAAAATAATTACAAGTCCACATTTCGCTGACATGAGAATATTTTTTCAGTAAATAGGTGTCGAAAGCTGTGTTATTTTAAAATGCATTGTAAATTTACTTGATTCGAAATCATAATTTGATGACATGAAAAATAGGCTATATGGATCATTATGCTAAAGCCATTTAGAAATTGTACACATATACTGTTCTTTCGAGTAAATATCTTACTGTGTACACTCAGACGCAACAGATGTAATTATACAAAACTTATCATCTGGACTCACTTAAGTCAAATATCTTATAATCATCCAAAGTATACAACGCTTAAAAAGTGACATTCAAGACAGTATACAGCATTGCATATAATACTGCATGAGCATCTTTCGCTTGACACTATCTTATCTACGCGTGAACTCATTTCTACAGCAAACTATTAGCTGTTGTTCGAAGAAGATCTCAGATAAAATATTTGTGAGTTGCCAGGAGATTGGACTAATATTCAACAACTTGTGTCAAGTGTGCACCTTGAGAGTTGGTGAATCAGGTGATGATGATCATCTATCGATCAGACGTGCAGACACTCCAAGTCTTGATAGATATCATTAGTTCTTAACCGCATCGATAAAATATCATTAGTGTTGTATACTCTGTCTCAATAGAAGTATTTCTAAATAGAAAATTCGAATTAAAATTGCATTATCTTTCTTTTCATTAGAATATCGCTCAAATTTGTTATTGCGATTACATTACGAGTGAAAATGCCGGCATTCATTTAACAAAAGGCAATATTTGATTTCACGACGCGTTTTGTGATAAAGTAGAAAAGCCCATAGCATTCGTTAATCTACATTTATTATTTTAATATTTTGGCTTGTTAAATAATTAAGTAATAACAATGAACATTAACTGTTGTTAATATCATAAGTATTTGCTATATATAAGCAGAGAATTATTTTACGCTTCGGGCTCTATAAAGAAAACTGTGTCAATTTAATATTAATTCAAACAATTTAATTAAAATATCATAAACTTTTACATATTGTACAATGAATAATACATGTAATTTAAATTCTAAGTTTTATATCATGAATTCAACCACACATTTTATTCTATTCGCTACACTATCTTTACGAGATTCGAATCTTATCAACCAAGCAGTAATTACCTTTCTATCTTATCTATCCAATCAAGTCACCGATGACGCAAAAGAAAAACAACCCAACCCCAAATTCACTCGAATCCCACGAGGCACATGACGCGTGATCGAGATAAGGATGAAATTAGCCACTGACTAAACTCATCATTTGCCTTATAACGGAGATTGTAGCCTTGGGTGCTGCTCATCAGTCTCGAAGGATCTTGGCGTGCCACATGGATACCAATGCTATTCATCTAAAACTAAAATCGAGTTTAAATTACAACTTAGATATGTCATTAGACACGCTCGGTGGAGAAGATTGGAGTGGGTATACACTGTGGAAGATTATGATTCTGATTCTACGAGGATTGCAGATGTTTGAAAGTCATAATGATCAATGGGAATAACAAATTACTGTAGCAAAGCTGCAGAGAAAATAGAAATTGAAAATGTATTACTAAAGATTTAAATTTTAGCTATGAATATGTTATGAGTTATCGCACATTGATATTTATTTAATATTTAATATTCATTTCGTGTATGGTGTATCATTGTAATGGTGTCGTATTAGTAAATTTGATAGAAATTAGTCTTCTGATTTGTTGGTAACTTGATATCAATGACATATGCTAAGTTAAATTAGGTAAATTGCAAGCTTTGTAGACTTGAAACTTTTCACAATGTTTATGCGTCAACAGACTGATTTTGCAAAAACTATGCAGCAAATATTCTGTATTTTTTAATTTTAAATTTAAACAAGCATCAAAATAAAATTTAATTCATCAACATCAAAATTTTGATGAATTTACATGGAATTATTCAAGTAATTAAGTTTGTATACATATAATACATCCGCAGCTATCGTCCACGTTAAAAATGTAGATTTATCCTAGTTATTATTTTATATAAAAATTTAAATTTTCAACGCTAAATATCCATTGCTTAAACACCAGTAACACACATCCCGCTATGTTCACCTTTAACATTTGAAACCCATGACCTTAAAATATTGACACTAAACAGCTGGAAGCATTATGGCATGCATTAGATAATGTGAAATAATTTCAATACTATGATAATACAGCTTATATACGCCGTAAATCTTTTGTTTACCCATTCCTATCAAGAAAACAACGCATCCGCATGCTATAGATGAATTTAATAAGATAATGACCATAGAGCACCAGATATATTGAAAGATACTGAAGGTATATTGAAGGTGTATGCGGTTTGGTTGAATCTATAAGACGAATGGTTGAACTGTGAGAGAAGAATTTGATTGTAGATATGTTGTGTTGAGTTCTCAGCAGTCTGCCAAATCTGACACAAGCTGAAGAATCGAGTCTGAGGCCAAGTTCAAGCAGCTATGATCTTGATAAACCGCATCGGGATTAATAAGCATGAGATTTGATTTATTTTAATATTTTATGTGTTCTTTTTCAGCATTATAATATTTGTGTTTATGTTATTTGTTTACTTTAATAGTTTTAAATTTACTTAATATGAATAAAAAAAAGTATCACGTTAGTCATGATATTTTTAATATTGTAATGATTTATTTACTCTTCCCTATTAAAATTACTTTTGTAAGTAATAAGATAATTTGATGTAGAAAGTTGTTTTAAATTTTCAATGAGTGAGCCTAAATTGAAAAATCGTTTAAAATAACGATTAAATCACGTATAGTTTACGATTCATTTACTTAATAAATCGTAAAGTGTAATAACATTATGTTTCAATATACAAGATATTCATTAACGTAATGTAAAATGTTTTAATATATATTTGAAGCATTTCGTTGCTGTCGTTTCGTAGCTTTTGTATTAACCGTGTAGTTCAAATCAAATTTTTATTTCAGTTTATTTTCAGTCAGCTTTAAAAACTTATTTTAGTCAGTTCTGTCGACTAACTTTACAAAAAGATTAGATAGTCTAACGATTAATCTGACATTTTATGTCAGCGCTGCTTAGCGAAATGTTTTTTAACTTGGGCAATTCATTCGAACAAATTGAGTAAACCGTGTTATTAAATGATAAATATAGATAGAAATAAGAATTAGCGCACCAATTAGTGGAATCATAGCTTTGAAAATTAAGAACGGCATTGGATTACCGGTACATCTTTTCATTAACATTTGTTGACAATTAGAAGTCGACATTGCAAAGAATTTGTTTTCTCTTTTCGTTATTATATTTTCAACCCGTAAGGGTCGTAAATTAGTTTAAGCAAATCTTGAATTTGCTTTCCTATAAGAGACTTAGACATTTGCTTTATCAAGATATTGAAAACTGCAATTCTTCATCTAGAGCCGATGCTCATTTTTTGGAATTATTAACGATTGACTCAACTGAAAATGTTATCTTAGCTAAAAATTAAACTCCTCACTCAAATCCTTATAACCATATAACTTACCACTTGATCATTTTAAATAAATCTTCTACATTACAACATCATACAATTTGTATAATTTGTATTTTCTCGCTTGTATTTAATGTTTATTCAAAAAGAAATACGAACAATAAATTCATTTTTATCATCAAACTCTTTGATATTTGATAATAGAGAAGCGTAAATAATCCATTGCTTGGTTCGTGAAATTTTTGTCTTTATTTTATTATTTTTCTTAATTTATTATATCTTTTATTGACCTTTTGTGTATTTATTCCGAATATATTGTTAGTAGAAAGAAAATAAACCTGTCGAATACTTAATTGAATGGTAATTTATATGATTCCTTTAGTAATTAAGTATAAATGAGCGATATATTGGTGAAAACGCATTGATTTCGTATCATTGGACGTATAAAGCCGCGAGTGCTGCATAAAAGTCATTTCGGCCGGACTGATTCAGAAATCTAACATATTTATTATTGATGCATCTGAAACAATAATAAATAGAAATAAAGAAATATATATTTCGTTATATTCTTTTGGTGCTGTTAATATTTTTAAATGTTTGTTAGCTGTAAAGATTTATAAGCATACTGCTGGGCTATGATGGACATTCGACCAAACCACACGATCTACATCAACAATCTAAATGAAAAAATTAAAAAAGATGGTAAAGATACGAAATATTATATTCTATGTATTAGTTTAATTTAGATTTGTATGGAATTTTATGATGAATATTTTAGCTTAGTGTTTAAGATTTATTTTTGGCCTACCCGCTGTTTAAAATTTTCTATTCTACCTACATTTTAGTATACTAATTTTAGTTTATCTGTAGGTATGTTATCACTTTTATATACTAATTCAATTTTATACCTATCTGCCATTAAAAGTGCGATCATTTATTACTTTGATCTTCCGATTTACAGACTGTTGTATTATTTTTGTAATTTCTTTGAAATTATTACTTGTTCTGGTGTTCTATAGAACTGAAGAAGTCGTTGTATGCTATCTTCACGCAGTTTGGCCAGATCTTAGATATCGTAGCGATGAAAACGTTGAAAGCACGTGGTCAAGCGTTTGTCATCTTTAAGGATATCAATAGCGCTACGAACGCTCTCAGATCCATGCAAGGATTCCCTTTCTATGATAAACCCATGGTAAAATTTATCTCAGTATATTGTCTTTTTATATTGTTTATATATTTATATTGTTCAGTATATTGTTTATCTTTATAGTTTAAATAAGTAATTGTATAATAATTACAATCTGCCTCAAAATTGTTTCAGTAGTATTTGTTATTTTGCTTGCTATTTTTATTATTGTTTAAATAATTGTATAATTAATTCAACCAATATCAAGTACATATACTAGTAATGTACTTGAATACTTGTATTTATACTTTATACTTGTACTATGTACATAGTATATGTACTTATGTAGTGAATATATGGTAAGTTACAATAATTACATCACCTACATATACTAGTACAAAGCTGAATGTTATTCTTCAAATATTTATTTCAGAGAATACAATACTCAAAGAAAGATTCTGATGTTATATCAAAGATGAAGGGCACGTTTGTTGAACGTCCTAAAAAGAAGAAAAGAGAAGAAGAGGACGATAAACAGTCGTCTAAACTGAAGAAAAAACCTGGACAAAAAGCTACGTTAGTTTATAATATTTAATTTGTTTTTGAACATAGCAGTGAATTGGTTAGAGTGCTGTATTAGGAACCACAAGGTCCAGGATTCAAGTTTAATATGGGTTTAAATATATCGCAGACTTGCTGTACCTTTAGCGTTATGTTTAATTTGATAGCTACATATCTTTGATATAATATTAAAAAGCTAATCTTTAATTTATGTAAACTATTTGTAAGCTTTTCATTAAGCTTAACTTATTTGATTCAAACTTACATGCGGCGTGCATAATTTTGAGCAATTTAGTTATTTTCAATTTTTTGTAACTTTTTTTAAACTTCGTACTTACAAGCTACTGCTTACTTTTCTTTTATTTAAATTTCAGAATAGATATTTAAATTTATAAATCGATTCAATTAATTAGAAATTGTACTGAATTTTTTTTCCAGCCCAGCAGGGGTTAAACAAAAGGCCCCCGCTGGAGCCCTTGCCCCACAAGTATCCAGTCAGCCGAGTCAACCTACCGTTCCTGCCGCCCCTGCCATCATTCCTGAGCAGCCCCCACATTACATTCTCTTCCTCACCAACCTGCCTGAGGAGACGAATGAAATGATGTTGTCTATGCTCTTCAATCAGTCAGTAGCTTTTTCGTTTTCATCCGCGCTTAATAATATTTCTAGATTTTATTCAATTTAATAACATTATTTGGTAATATCATTAAATATTTTGTTCAGTTTAACTATTTAGTTACTCTCAGTCAGTAGGTTTATTGCATTTAATCAATTCATTCAATAACCCTAACTCTAAACTTAACCCAAACCCTAGTACTAACTCTTAAACCTAACCCGTCTCCTACCTCCAACCATAACCCCAAGAATTAACAGTCGGGGCCCATTTATCTGGGCCGTTTTGACAGGTCACAGTTTCAAGTACACAGTTATACCCTCAATTAAATATTCTATTATAGCAATGAGTTTTATTCTCTCATTTTTTTCTCATCTCACATTTTTCTCTCAGGTTTCCTGGTTTCAAAGAAGTTCGTCTTGTACCAGGACGTCACGATATTGCGTTTGTTGAGTTTGAGACCGAGGTTCAGTCATCTGCCGCGCGTGAAGCTCTGCAGGGATTCAAGATAACGCCAAATAACGCTATGAAGATATCGTTCGCTAAGAAATAACTCTTAGCGTAATGTAACTGAACTGATTTAGGACTTGTAGTTTGATTATAAATGCAAGTGTTCCAATGCTGGAATATTGAAATAGAATAAGTTTTGTAAGTTTTCTAATTCGTATAAAATTACACGGTATGTACTTTTCATGTGGTATTCTGGTAGGCTACCATAAGAAAGTTGAAAAGTGGTTGAAACGGTTGAATAAAATATAGTGAATGATATTGACTTTATTTATTGATTTCTACATAGTTGTTTTCATTTAAGCATTTAACTAAATCGATCATCGTAAAAACAACTTATACTTTCCTAAAATGATAAAAACGCATCGATTCTATCCGCAAGAGTCGTTTATATTTATTATACTTTTAAATTAAAGTTAATTTTGAGTTAAGTAGTCAATTGAGGTTTAAGTGGTTTTCTATATTTGCATTGAATCCAAACGCGATACATTTTAATTTGTCGACCGCGATTCACTTGTAGTCTTCTATCGATTAGATTCTGTTCTTCAACTAAATCCGCCTTTGTGAAAATATCTCTTAGTTCTTCTGAAAAGTTCAATAAACTAACTAGTATTTATTTTGACCTAAAAATCTTGCACAAATATATATAAATATTATGTTAATAGTTGTGCTTGAGGTATGCCAGTAATAATTTCTTAATTAATTAAACATAACTTAAGGCCAATAATAATAATAAGGCCAATAATAATAATAAGGTATCAAAAGACATTAATAAAAGTACAAATAATGTATCATAAACTGTGATTGCAAATAGTTGAAATTTTCAAAATAGAATGAAACGTAGAGAAATTATTAATTATGAGTATAATATCTAATATAACCAGTTAAAGGTTATGATAAAAACAACGAATTAAGACAGATTACAATAATAACTATTACCGAAACAGCTGCTGTAAAAATTGATGAAAAATACTAGAAAAGATGACAAGTTTTTGAGCAGAGATTTTAGTAATAATCTAGAAATCTGCATCCATGCGATTCATTAATAAAAATACTATCTGCCCCTTGAGCACGATACATTTGACAGTAAGACGCTAACCTTGAGTAAAGAAGTAGACTGATGTACCATCCCCCCTCACATAAAAATTATCTCCCAAACAGCGTCCTATAAAACAGTGCGATACTTTGTAAAAACAACAAAGGTCCAACAAAAATTTGCAAATATTTTAATTGGATGAAATCTAAGATAACTTAGATTTAATTCAATTAAAGAAGATGTTGTTAGATGTTTAACATGTATGATATACTTGCAATGATATTCTGAAAGAAGAGCCTTTTATATACAGCGAATATTTAAGAAATAGGAAAACGCAACTTTCAAACTTTTTTCATTAACAAACCATGATAAAAAACATCTAAATATACTTATATATCCTATGCTATAACCCAATTCCTTACTATTTAAAAAAGAATTATATCAAGATTATATAATAGGATCAGTAAAACTAAGAAGTGTATTATGACGACCTTTTTTAAATCTCAGTTGAGTAAGATCATATCTCCCGTAGTCTCTGAATACCAACAGTCCGCCGGGTTTTAATAAACTGACCAGTCGAGAAATAACAGCAGGGAGTCTGGAAAATATATACGAAAATATACATCATTTAAAAATTATACGATTAAATGAACACTTTCTCGAATTCACTTTTATATATTAATATTAATCTTATATATATATTAATTTTGATTCAATATTCAGTTAGTGATATAGTTTGAGTACCTTCTTGCAAAATTTACACGCAATAATTCTTTTTATTTCATATAAACTGAAACAAGTAAATGGTTTACATAAAGTAAATAAAGGTCCATAAAAAAAACGCACATATTATCTTATCAAAATCAAAAGTGCGTCGGATCAACACAAACGCAGATGTAGCAATTTGGATAGTTCACTAGTATGTGAATTAGATTTTCAACAATTAATACAATTTTTTAACAATTAATAGCCTAATATTGATCGAGTATAATACAATAATAAATATCATAAACTATAATTTAATAAACATAATAATAAATATATAATAAAATGAAATACTTACTTTTCTGGAGTAACGGCAGAAAGAACAAATATAAGAATAACAAAATCCAGACTGGCTTCAGGAAACGGAAACGCGCCCTTGTCATCCGTCACGTCACAAACAAAAGCGTGACATCGTGTCGGCTCAAAGTCTTTATTATCCTGCGCGTCATATTATAAATATTATCATGACATTAAAAATTAAAAACCTGTAAAAATACATAATACATATGAAACTAAAATAAATTGAATAGAAAGATAAAGTTTGATACCTTGATAAGTTGAATAGCGTTTTCAGAGAGATCGCAGCAATACATAAATAAGCCTGGATTACTGAAAAAAAGTAAAATTAATAAAGTTTATTCCTCAATTATACTATTCACTTAACGTAAAGTTTACAATGGATAAGAAAAGTGAATGTTAACAACAAATTCTAACTTATATCTTCTAATCAAATAACTGCTAAACTTTTAATGTGATTACAAGAAAAAGGTACATTACAAATCAATCATTCGTAATGAATTTTACCGTATCTGCATTTTAAAAACAAACCTAATTCATGAAACCAATCACAATTATTCAGTCAACAGAATTAAATGACTACAGATAATTCAGAAAATCTTCTACATTTTTCAATAAAGATTATCGACGAAATTTTCTTCTTACTTATTCGTTTGTAAAACAGGAAACACTGTATTTCCCACCCCACAACCGACTTCAAACATTCTTGTCTTGGAAAACTCCCCCGGAAACTTTTCCAATACTTCCCTGCTACCATTTTGCTTTCTTTCATCATCAGAAAAACCCGCAGTGGTAGAAGTTTCCGTCGATGTTGCTAATTCAGGAAATTCGGTAAAGAGCCAGTGACGATCTTTGAAGAATTTATTTTGATGTTGCGCGTAAAATTTATTCCAATACTGATCGCTGCCCGTGTCGTATTGTACTGCAAGTAATATTTAACGCGACTATAAAAATATTAACAAGAATTTAAATAGTAAAATGCAACTATGTCTAAACAAAACAATTACGTAAGTTAAATTCAAGTTCATCAAAATTATAATCATACTAAACTAACAAATATCTTTAAATTATTATCATTATTTTTAGTTCATTAATCTCACATTGTTCATCTGGACCAAGTCTACTGCTGGAATTGGCTTCAACCGTATTTCTAGCTTCCATCTCTTGTTCTTCATCCCACTCAACATTATCCCTAAAATTAAACCATAAATATTAACAACTAGCAATGAAGTAATCCTTCATTCCTTAAATCTTTCAATAATCCTTAAAAATTTCTATTACAATATCAATATTTCATAAGTTATTTCCTTAACATGAATACTATGAAACATTTAGTTACATCTTAATAACACAATAAATGAACCACAAAACAAACAAAGAGTAACAATTCTAATTTATATTTTCAACATGAATTCGATTTCTATCATATAAAACTACACAGAATCTAATTGCCTCCATACATGACCTCTCACCAGTTATTATGCTCGTATACACTACTTGGATCAGTTAAAAATCGTCCCCCACCAGGCGGACGCTGCCTCTTCCCCCTCACCCCTTCAATCTTTCCTTCAATGCCATACCCCCTCCACCAACATCTCATAACCGGAAGTACATTTACCACCTGGATTCCCTTCCACGTGCCGCGGAGCGATAATACAACATTCAATCTCAATGCGCACATTTTGTAATAATATACTTTATTATTATTATTTATACTTTTATTCAATTATTACTCGCTGTTATTTAAACGTACCAGGCGTTATGTTCAAAGACGGCCGATGAATCGACGAGGAAGCGATGACCAAACTGACTTCGTTTGGGTTCATTCCTCGAAACATCCCCACTCTCCATCGTTCAACTAGACTTGGCTATATATTTCACTTTATATGATATCCAGATTTATACAAAAATAGATATATATCAAGATTTATAGCCGTATCTCTATTACTTTTGATTTGATATCAAGGATTAAGCACACTAATCGTCAATCATAATTCATGAGTAATAATAATAAACTTGTCTATCTTTATATTAAGCCTGTATTTTGATCGTATTGATCTACTTGGGTACACCTAAAGGCAAGTAAGATCACTCTCTGGTATGCTCTCGGCTAAACGTCTAATCATCATTCTTCTTAAGCCAAAAGAACCAAAGACCTACTCAAAATATAAAGGCAATCGCTGATAATAATGTTAACATTGCATGGACATTCTTCTTTTAGTATTTTGAATAATTACATTTCTATTTTCTATTACCCAACCTATAAATAAATAACTATAGCTATTCATTGGTATGCTTCAAAATCTATTTGAAAATGATCTCGATGATTTAAGAAATAAAAATCATTAACTAGGCCCAAGTTCATATGATTCAAAATTTATTTTCCATCAGGAATGTAATCGATATACATTATATTTACTACAAAATGCGTTGAAGATGATAAAATTATCAACTCAGCAAATCGTAATTCAAAATCGATATTAAATAGCATAATTAGTCTTAAGCCAAACGTTTGCAGCCCAATTATTTTCTCAGCCCCGATATTTTTTCAGCCGAAATCATTTTCAGCCGACGTTCAACGCTAGAAGGCTGAAATTTGGAACGCTTTCTGCGAGAGAGAAGCAGGAAAGGTATTGCCTATTAGCTGATCGTCAAAGGGGCTGCCGCCGGGGCCGCTGCGTGTGATCGTGGGCCCTGCGTCAGAAAGAGAACCGTCGAGCCTAGGTAGCCATGTGGCTCATCACAGACGAGCTCGAAGGCCACGGCTTATTTTTCACAACATTCGAGACGGGGCTATCCGCCGAAATAATGTGCCATAGCCCATCCACGGCAATGGGCTGCGATGTGGTTGTTGTGTGTGTTGGCCATCAGCTTTGTGCTGTAGCTTAAATATCGCCTATTGCATGATATTGTAGGCCACATTATATAGCGTCTGCCGTAAGCGTTCACACTGTTGCGGCGGCCTCCTGATGGACCTGCGAGAAGAAAAAGGTCGTTTTCGCGTTTTTTCGGCGATTTCGGCGAAATCTCGGACTCGGACAACTTCGTCGACATCGATGGAGAGACGAACATTCGACACGGGATGAAAAACTTGCTTTTTCGTCGATCGACCAATAAACGTAGGCCCGAGTTACGTTTTTTCTTATCCCGAACCGTTTCGTAAATTTCTTCGGCGATTTTTATCGTCAAATCGATAAAATATAGCCTCGCGGATAAGTATTAAGCCATATAATCTTCATATAGGGCGATTAAGGTTGATTTTCAACGCGAAATGTGAACGAATTACGAAATTTTGAGATGATGAGATTATCTAGCTATGTTAATTTCTTGCGTACCCGAGGTTTTAAAGTCGCGCGTCGCCCTTTTGGTTTCGCTGATTTTATCGGAATTTTTTTCTCAATTTTTTTCGGAAATTTTTCCGAATTTGACCCAATTCCTCGACCAATCAGAGCGTTCCCTTTAACCAATAGCATCATCGCATACTGTTTGAGGTCAAGAACCATTGCGTTTAACGTTAAATTATATTTATTGAAAGATTTTTGTCGTTTTACTTTGTCTCTTGAGGCTTGCGGCCATTGTGTTTTTAGGAATTTTTGGTATTTTGTCGATTTTTCTACTTCCGGTTTTGCCTAATTTCCTAACGGGGGTGAAGGACGTTGTGATTTAGATAATTATTGCGGATTATTAGGAGAATTTGATAAATTTTGTGATTTGTTTATGTTTTTGATGTGATTTCAAAATGGTCGTATTATAATCTATCGAATATGTTATAAGAGGCTGAATTTTTGTTGATTTATTAATGTTATATTTAGGCTTTATTTAAATGATAATTTTTCTGTAATTTTTTTGCGTAGATGAATTAGAATTTCGTGATCTGTTGCAAAAAAGAGATGTGTAAATAACGACCCAATACCAATAAGTAAACGATAACAGCAATGCTAATTCATAGTTCATATTATAGATATCGTCTTGTTTGATTCTAATTAACTGAATTTAATCATCTTTACTTTGAATAGATTACCAGTTTCATTTATGATTTCAAATTAACAGTATTAGTAAAACTCTAGTTTGAATTACGTATTTTTTTCATTTTCTCTAATTTCTAGGTTATGGAATCCTTTTCAAGCAGCGGTCGTTCCATAAAACAAGAATCCGACCGCGAATCCACCGACAGTCCATTGGATCGTCGCGGCAGTGTTGCTGACGCGGACAACATCATGGACATGTCGCAACAAATACAGCAACTTCTCGCTACCTCGGGCGCGTCATCATCCTCTATTCTCTCCCCCCTCCATCTCCTCCAGGCGTCAGGGTCAGGCGGGGCCGCCACTTCCCTGCCGATCCCCTGGAGCATGATGCCCCAGTATCAGATGATGTTCCTCGCGGGGCAGAACGCCACCGGTGGTGAAGACGGGCACGTCGTCGTAATGCCGGCGGTGTCAGAAGCTGGGGGGCAACGTAGCGTGTCGGGGAGCAATCAGCAGTTCTTTGACGCAGCTAGCTTGCAGATGGCGCTGCAGCAGCAACTGGCGGTGGCTGGCGACGCGGCTACTATAGCTGCTCAGTTAGCAGGAGCGTCGTCGGAGCAGACGCAGAGGGCAAGAATGGTGCAGCAGCAGCAGCACGATATGATGAAACCCTCCCCGCCTAAACCTCCCAAGAAACCTCTCACTCCGTATATGATGTTCAGCAAATCGGTCGGTGGTTTTGTGATGGAATTGTTGATTTGTAAACGTTTAGTTTGTATCGTTAAGTAGCGTTCTTTAGCTGATGTGATGTTAAGCAACAGACAATTATGAATGTCGTCTTTGACTTTGTCTTGTGAAGTTGTGATTATTGAATAGCGATATATCATAATTATTGAATCTGTTGTTTCACAACAGATGACAAGTTTTAGTCTTGACGTGACAGCTCGACTTGTTTTATTTGCAATTAAAAAAGTTGGTTTATTTAGCATCCTTTATTTTTACTCGAGCTTTATATCGAAATAAATAACAGATTAATGTTCTAGTTATAAACTGTGTGCTTTGAGTTGGTACCATATTAGCATAGACACAAAATTTAAATGGTTTCTGTAGATTTGGCCTCAAGTGAAGGCAGCCAATGCTCATCTGTCGTCTGTCACAGAGATAGGGGCAATAATTGGAAGCTTATGGAGAGAGCTGGGGAGTGAAGATAAACTGCAGTACAATGAACAGTTCACTAAGGACAAGGTACTGATGCTACATCGTATGAAATATTTCATTCGTAATTTATGTATATGTTATAGTAATTTTGTTATGGTACGTAGTTTTTGCATAATTATGATTTTTTATTATTCTGTGGTAATATTTAAACTAGATATATCTAGTATATATTGAATAAATAGACTGAATATTGAATTAGATAGATTAGCTATATGTATCATGATATTTTCTAAATATTCTCCCAGATATATAATACATGTATCATGTCAATACCGATATAAAATGTATCGTATCAATACTTATATAATACACCTATCATATCAATACTGATATAATACATGTATCGTATCAATACTTGGATAATACACATATCATATCAGTACTGATATAATACATGTATCGTATCAATACTTCTATAATACACATATATCAATACTGATATAATACATATGTTGTATTGATACTGATATAATACATCTATTGTATCGATACATGTATTATATCAATACATGTGTCGTTTCAATACATGTATCATATCGATACCAGGTAAGATACGATGAAGAACTTCGCGCGTATCTGAAAACCAACGGTCTCCATCCATCAGATCTCATCAAGCCACGCACTAAAAAAACCCCGCGAGGCAGCCAGTCTGATCAGAAACACTCAGCGGCCCACCACCCAGCCACCTCGCATCACCAAACGGCAGCCGCTTCAAGAACAGCAGCCGCTGCAGCAGCCGCTTCAGCTGCCACCGGACAACAGCTAGTGCAAGCTTTGGTAGGCTACCAGGGAGAGGGAGGGAGCCAGCAAAGAGGAGGGGGTGGGGTCAGCGCAGGGGGAGGAGGGGCTAACGCTTTGCCTAATTTCTCGCAGGCGTGGGCGGCTGGGCAGCCGATGCAGCAGTTGTTGGCTCAGATGGGATTGACGGGCCAGGTGTATGCTAATAGTGATGGGACTATAAGTGTGGATAATGCCAACTTGGCTAGCTTGCTGGCTTTGCAACCGCAGTTGCTGTCTCAGGCGCAAGTTTATACGTAAGAGTTAGGTTATTAGTCGTTTATAATGTTTTGTATATTGCGTAGAATAGTGATCATACGGAATGTGTAGTTTTATATAGAGAGGTTTAATTCATAGTAGAAGGAATGAAATTAGATTGAAATGATTTATAATTATTGCGTTGTAAATTTTATATTAATTGATGATACGAGGAGTAAAATATGAGTAGCATTGAACTTTTATAATATATCTCGAGCACTACAATTATAGAAAATTAGAGATCGTTAAATATTTTTGGGACACTATTGATTGAGAATTTATAGATAATTAAATGAAGAGAATATTGTTTTTTTGTTGGGACACTTTTGATTGAGAATTTATAGATGAAATGATTTCTTTCAGTGAGCAAAGTTCGTCTAAATTATCGAAAGATTCACACGCGACAGTCGTGTCATCTGATAACGGTAAATCCTGGTCCTGGCATCAGACCGCCGGTAGCGCGTCACAGAATTCATCTCTTCAACCGAACGGATCCGCTACCAATGGTCCCGTAAGCGACGATCAATCGGTTCAGTTTCCCGAGTACTATACCGTCAACGCTGAGGGGCAGCTGATCAAACACACGAACCCTGTGGTTAGTAGTGGTGAGTACGCAGGGCGCATCGCTCAGCTGCAGACTGAACTGGTTCGCACGCAGAGTGCCTTGGTGGAGAAATCGCAGGAGAATGATAGATTGAAACAGGAATTGAACGAAGCGTTTCATCTCGTAACGGAATATAGACAGCAGCAGGGTGCGACGGGGGATCGATCGGGGAGAGACTCGGCACCGAGTACGTCATCGGGTTGATGGTAGCGGGGGGTTTTGTCAGTTGAATTGTTGGACTGATTTTTGATTGAGTGTAAATATTTTATGTAAATGATTCGCGGAAATGTATGATTTGAAGTGTTGCAAGAGATGTTGCGTGTGTCTTGTAAGATTTCCATCTGAGTGGAAATATTGAGTGCAAGAGAACTGCGGTGGGTTCGTGGTGAAAGTGCTCGTGTAATTAGCAAATGGTGACGATTGTAAATTTGGTTATTTTCTGTTGTTTCATGCGAGAGTTTTGCACGATGCATTGTTAGATCATGACAGAGAGGGGATAATATTAAAGTTGAGAGTTACTAACTTGAAGAAGATATTTATGATTTAATTATATCAGTGATTATTAAAGATACTCGATGTATTTTATTGACTTCTAGTATTTTAGGACGAGTTAGGGTTAAAATGTTCAATACGGTATAGTTAGGTTGAAATATATGCATGGAAAGTATATATTTATACAAAGTTTGAGTTACAGTAATGCCGTTTAAAAATTCAGTTTAAAACACAAAGAGTTAAATTTACATAGTCATGGACCGAATTGAGTCGTAATTAACGTGTCCATTAGATATATTCTTTCAATCCAGTGAGCATATGTTTATAGCGTTTTATTGAAATACAATTTGATTCTTTTTGCAAACATTACTAGATGAGTAACTAGATTTATTAAATGACGTCTTGTCATCATTGCGAATTGTAAATGTATTTTGCACAGCGAACAGTTTTGTCTTTTATCATAGTTTATTAAATTGTTACGTACGCATTGTTGACTGGAGTGAGAAAGTAAAGTTTCGATATTTTTTATAAACGACTGTCTAGTTTGCGCTGATAATAAATTTTATTTGATTCGAAAACTTTAAGATAATCATTTTATGATTTTGATTCAGATTAATATTTTTAATACAAACTTGAAAGGTATTTCGAGTAATAATTTCAAAGAATGACTGTGAAATTTTGATGAAACGTATTTAATTAGAAAATGTTTAAATTATAAGCTATTAGTTTAATATATTGTCATCAGTTCTGACTTCTTCATTGATGGTGACTATTCATATCTTTTGTAAGATTCTTGTTTGTAACTAAATATCTCTTATGATTGAAAGTACAATGTCTTACTAATAAGATTAAAATACTGATTTAATTCACAAGTTAACCAGTTTAAATACCGATTATAATTATTGAAGATACTGCTTTATAATCTATAATATCTATTGTTGCAATATATATACTGACTGGATTATAATTGAAAGTAATTATATTTCTTGTTTGGCCTCTTTGTCTTTTCTTGTAAGAAACAAAAGCACTAGAAATTCTAATTTGATTTCACGGACTAATGAGATCAGAGAAATATAAAAATAATGTCAAGAAATTCATAAAATTCATCATCCTTGTCCTTTATATTTCGGCTTCTGCCATTATCTAGTTGTAGTTACAGAAGTTCTTTGAAATTTGTTGTCAAAACCGGCCTTTTTAGTTGCGGTAGATAATTTTTTTTCAAAGTTATTACTTATGGTATTCAACGAGTACCTTAATTCAATAGAACAATTTGAATGCACAATATTTCATAACAATATAACAAATGATTCCTTCAAGTTTATTGTTTTCAATAAAATAGCTAAACATTAAGTTATAGAACAAATTTCTATCAATTTAAACACTTATAAATCATTAGATTACTTGTAGAAATATGTTGTAGTCCTAGTATCTACTGATCGTCCTAAATTCAAATTAGATGCCCCAGCATCAAATTGTTCACTCGGTGAAATAACATCTACAGATCCTACACCGTCTAATTTAGTAACATGCGTGAAACAACAAGGTTGAGATATTGACTTTTTACTAATACCGCCCTTTAATTTTCTCTGTACAGAGGGAGAACTTGCAGATTTTTTCTTTAACTTTTTATCCTCTCCTAAATTCATTACGGATCCGCACGAATCGTCCGCCAAACGATGAAGATTTTTACTGAAATCCGCCGCGCTGCTAGGATCATCAAAACTGAACCCGATCAACTGATTGTGATCACTCGACATGTACATTGTCTGAAACTCTGCGGATTGTATGGTATATTCACTGAGATGATCGACTGAATCTTTCCACAAAGTAAACCCAGTCCCTCTCTCAGCGAGAACGATATAAAGTCTACGTTTTCTTCTACTCTCCCCGGAATCCAATATAAGAACTGGTATGCCTGATTTCACGAATATCCAATCGTTTTTCGACGCGTAATTTTGCGATGTTTTGAAAGTTGGAAATGGCACAGATTTAAGGGATTTGTGTGTGCCGATGTACATCGAGACGACGCAGGAACAAACGTAGACGGTTGTTTTGTGACTGCTGTAAAACATTTCGATTTGTAGAAGTTCTTGTGATGAGATATCAACCCACGATGGATTACTAGTACAAGATCTTTCATCCACCTAAAGATGTACAAAAGAATTTTAAGTTTTTTTCAAAAAAAACTTCACTAAAAAAAGTTTTTTTGTAGGTTTCATTTTATTATTTATATCGCATACTCAGATGCAAAAAAAATCTGTACAGGGTAGACAGCTAGGAAAAAACTGTATTTAGGAATAATTTATCGGTGCAAGATTAATTACAAATATATTCTTTATCTGCAATGTAGACTTTCGAATAATGTAGATACATGATGATGCATCTACATTGCATGTAATGTATTAATGCAATGTAGATACAATATGACATGCTATCTCGGTCACAGAGAATAAAAGTTTATAGGCAATAAAAGTTTATATCGACAACTTGTAACGAAATTCTGCAAAACGGATATCAAATCGCTTACAGCCTTTAAACGGCCATCGATTAACAGCCAGTAAAATATGGTAAACGGACAAAATGGACACGGACAAAATGGACACGGATAAAATGGACACGGATAAAATGGACACGGACAAAATGGACACGGATAAAATGGACACGGACAAAATGGACACGGACAAAATGGCCATTTTGTGAGGGTTAGGGTTAGAGTTAGGGTTAGGGTTAACCCTAACAAAATGGCCATGTCCATTTTGTCCGTGGCCATTTTGTCCTGGAATCGTAAAATAACAGTCTGACAGATAATCGAATATTTTCTACTTGATTCACTTCAATAAATTACATTCAGTGCCGAGAGATTATTGATAATTATTGCTACACCAAAACGTTGCTGTAAAATACAGTAGATATATTATATTTCGATAGAAAACAAACAAACAACAACAACAGCAATCCGAAATACAATCTGAAAAACATAGTGAAATGCTTTAACCAGTGACTAATACGTCTATTCTTAGTTATAATCATTATAATCATTTGAAATGTATTCATAGTTTTTGCACATTCATTATCATATCTTTCAATCAAGAATAGCAGTCAGTGCACATAATCTCAGTATACAGTTGTGTAACTTTGTTGATAATAATCTACAGTCACATATTTGAAACTGTGATCAGAAAACTCCCGAACTTCTCTCAGTCAAAAATATACCAATCATAATGCAATTATTACCAGCGTCCAATACAATACAATAGATCTTGACTCAGTATGTAATACAATAGTTAAGCAATTGCAATTAGTTATCGAAACTAATTTGAGAGTCCTACAAAGCTGAAATTGAGTTTCAAATTAATGCAACGAGACGATTGAAACTGGACAATTTAGAAAATAAAAAACATTCATTATGGAAGTGTTTTAGTTGCTGAAAAAATTAGATATATAGAATTTAGAGTTTTTGTTTTGAAAAGGAGTAATGCTATGTGTTAGGTTTTTAGACTTTTTTTAGTCAACATTGAAAAAATATCCTGTCTTGTACATCAAAACCATGCATATCAGTTTATATTTTGCTTGGTTTTTCGATTTTTTGTAAATTTTGTAAAAAACAAGACATATCATTTAATGTTGAACAAGGCTTATAGTATTCTTTGAGTTTTTCATAAAGGAATCCTGGAAATATAAAAAATGAAGTTATCCTACTTAGGCCTATAATAGGAAAAACTAGTTTATTAAATATTTTTTTAAACGAATTTTAAAAGTAAACTTCAGTCAGTTCAAAAACTAGTTTGAAATGTTGAGAGATATTCTTAAAAGATTTATGCGAATTTCAACGCTATATCGATGCTCAGGTGCATTGCTAAAAAAGAGCTTTTAAACATATTGTAACAATTAACTAAATTGAAAGCTCTCATCTTTCTTTGCCAGATGCCGCCCACGATCAGTCACAGGTCTACATACACGCCCATTGCTTGGTAATAATAAGTACATTATTTACCGCTAACACTACTTACTTATATTCTACAGCTCTGTTTATATAATTATAGGATATTTCCAGCATTGTGCATTTATCTTTTTGTTCTTTAAATAGTTTAACAAAGTTTCAGCACATCTAAAGAAAACTTACAGTAACTTACAGCATTCTGAAAACTGCGAAATTTTCAGCATTGGCCTGTATTTCATAGAGATTACAAGGCAATTCAATTATATATTCAGAGCTGATCTGTAGATTTGCTTTATGTATTTAAGCAAAGATTAATTTTTAACATTTGAGTTCTTGGCTCAAATGTTACGTTAAAAAAGTTATGCATTTGTCTTCATGAAGATATTGTCATTAAATTGAATATAATTAACCTGAAAATAAATAATTACTTCTCTGAATTGGCCTGTAAACTTTAATCAATCATGTCATGTGTAAAGTTTTCAACACGCTAATTTGTAATGTACGGTTTCAAGAGAAAGCTTTCTGCAGATGTGAAAACGATTAACTGCTTTAGATTTGTTGTTGATATACGAACAGCTGCTCAAATGATGCAAGACAGTCAAGTTGCTCATAGATAAGTTACTCGCTGAGAGTTATGCAACTTAAAACTAAAACTGGAATAGGGACTGGAATTTATATTCCTTAGAATAGATATTCTAGAATCTAGAGAATAGAATATCTTTTTAATTACCAAGCAATAAAATAAAATATGAAACAATGAAACTATAATACAAAGTTTTAAATGTTTAAACTTCAAGTATACGGTTTATAAAGACATCGTGATATTAATATAGCGCATCAATTTTAATTTAATATGAACATTTGCATGTTCACGTTAACTGAACGATATTAGTGATAATTTGATTGTAACTTAAACGATAGCTTAACCGTTACATGATAATATCGAATAGTATACGTACGAAAATCAATCAACTTTATTGAACTACACCAGAACACAGACGGATGACGCACAGTTTCAGTTTTCGAAAACATCCAAGTTCATATTTTAGAAGTATAAACTACATATTTCTCACCTTTTCTGCATGCATCCTATATAAGCATATCTGCTTTAGAATGTGTGCCAGTCATTCTTGTACAAATTGAAATTGACCGTTTAAATGACTCAGTTAAAACTTAAAATTTTCTTCACATTGTTAATCTAAATATGTATTTATTGTCTCTATTTTTCATATTCTGTGACAATAAGCGATTACAGTGAGATAGATACAGATTCTAAAAAAAGTACAGAAAAAAAACAGTGATACATAAAACTACAGAAATTAGATGTAACAATAATAAAGCACGATTACCGTTTGTGAACACGTCACGTTTTTAATCAACTCAGATCGTGACGACTGTTGACTGACTGATGATATTGATAAAGTAGCAGAAGCTGGTAAATATTCTACAGCTGACGAACTCTTTAAAAAAGGTGACTGTTCTGTTTTTGACTCATTATATTTGATCGTAAAATTAGAAGTGTTTCTTTCTCGTAAATTAGCGCAACCAGCTGATGGTACTCCGCATTGATTCATCTTGTTGCCATCAGGAGTCTGAAATCTAGAGATGATTCTATCGTCTCTAAATTGCATCGATGGTTGATCAGATATTGACTGAGGTTTCTCAATCCTAACTTTTCCAAGAGAATCATATTTTTCTTTGATGAATCTCAATGCATCCTTGCTCTGACTTTCTGTTTCCGGATTTGATTTCATATGACTTTCGTTGAAATTATTCTTAGATGTTATCTCATTCAAGACGTTGCTGTAGATATTCTCAGTTCTCGAACTAAAATCATATGGTGAAGGGAATTGAGGTCCGTTAAGTTCCATTCGACGAGTAAAATTTCGCTCTGAAGTTCTGTCACGTGATCGAGAACTTCCGGTAATAAAGGAGTCTCCATCGTCCGTCGACGAAAAACTGAGAGTGTCCATTTCTTCAATGATACGTGAAAGACGCCAGGTATCGTAGTTACTCTGATATGACGTCATTGTGTCATACAATATGCATGCTACATCAAGGAGTGAAGGTAAGATTTAAATGCTAATCCGAATGTTGATCGATTATTGAAACTGCAGTGCATCCTATATCTATATTCTTTACTTGATTATCCATATTACAAAAAAACGTTGTAGCAAGCTGGTTTATTTTATTTTGAAATGTCACAATAAAAATCCGAATTACTAAAATTCGAAGTTAGATAATTCGATCTCATTTGAGCAACACGATATCATTTAACGATGCTTAGCTGATTTTAGAATATACTTAAATCGATAAATTCTGTAACATAAAAGCTCTATTTTAAGAGATCTTGTAAAAGATTGAACGCTCAACTTATATTAAAATATTTTCTTCAATGCGTTCTATTCAGTAATTTTCTGTTCTTAACGTTCAGCTGTTCTGACGTTTCGTCGGTCTCCGGAACTTTACCGTTCAACACTGGAGTGATTTCCGGGTCGCTAAGGTGCTTACGGGTAAAACTAGAAGTGCAATTTGATCCAGTACACTCCACGCAATGTTACTGTACACTTTCAGCACGCAGTTCATTTGTGTTTACGCTTCTAAAATCACGTGCGATGAACCGCAATCAGAACCTTTCTTATTGGACTTGCTTTTCCATCCAGCAGTTATAACCTCTTACACAGCAGCTTCACAAATATCGGACTATGTATATAATATATGATATATTGATCCACGGCACTACGGCTGCGTAGGACAACAGCTGCGCGGATAAAGCTATCATAATCAAGCAGCTGCTAACTGCTGCTTTGAAAGTTATCTCGATGTGAAAGTAGATGAGACAATTTCAGACAAATCAATTGATTGCTTATAGATGAATTTAATCTGTTTGTTAGCTTCTAGTAAATACCGTTTTAACAAATACTATTTTAGCAAATGTTATTTTAAACAGTAATTCCAAATCCAATATGTAATATCTTCCAAGCCCATTGTTAGTCAATATAGGATAGGACAGCTGCAGTCAAAGTTATATTTTGCTCTTTTTTCAATCTCTCAGTCACGCATCATGTCTTACCATCAGTTTAAATCAAGTCCAGCCGACAAGACTGATTAGCTTAGTTAGCTCAAGAATTCTCTCACTTTATTCTCTTCGCTCAGAAAACAAGACATTTGCAATTTATTATCGTGGCAATAATAACGCGAGGTATAATTTTAGAACAAAAATGAAAGTGATAAATAATAGTTAAATGGAAATCTATGATGTAGGAACTTTCATATATTTGCTATTTATGAGAAATAATCTACGGGCAGTGTCCGTAGTTATGGATAGCAGGACGCACTACATACATAAATTTCGCTCGCCTGTTGTTCAAGCATATTATACTCAATCACGAAACGGCTATTGGCAGTGAAATTATTAATTTATAAAGCTTTGGGTTTAAATTTACTTAATAAGGTTTACTTAAAGGTAAAAGTAAATCGTGAATCTTTACATTTGTTTCTATTTTAATTTGTATTTTTATATGTGAATCATTGAAAAGATATCATTAATTTAACTAGTAATAATTAACACAACGCCATATATTATATATATTTTAATTAATGCCATAAGAAATAATTAATTCGCATCAACTGTTTGATTCAATTGCATCAATTTTATTACTTGAATATATCTTTGATTATGATTTTCATTTTTACAAATTAGACAATAAACAAAACAAACATCAGCTAAAAATGAAGCACATAATAACTATTTTCCTGAACGCAAAAAAACTAAAAGCACCCAGTGCTAGTTAAAAGATACTGATATTGTTTAATATACTGATGAATAATTAAAACAAAAGTAAATTTTGAATTTACTTTTGTAAAGCAATTTTTAGAGAATTTTTATATATAAATTATTTCATGAATTTCCTGTGCTATATTAACAATGTCATTGTTTTCAAATAATCTAATCATGACAAGTTGACAACTAATAATATTACAAGTAACTTTATAAATATCCTACATTATCTAACAATGAGTAAAATGTTAGGATTGAGTAATTCACAAATAAAATACATTTATGAAATACTAAAACGAGCAGCGCTGCATATAATAAGGCAACAGTGTAGAAAATAACGGAGTTACTAATGACTAATGAAAAATTCCTATAATCTGCTTGTAGATTATCCTAAATTAAAATAACTTAACAAAGAATTAAAATATAAAAATAAGGACAGATTTTACTAAAAATTATTTAACATTAAAAAACTACTTTCGTATAATGATACACAAAATATTCATTCTACAAGCACAGATTTAATGCCATTACTTATCGTAACTAATATATATCAGTCACAATCAATAAATAGCAGTAGCCTAATATCAATAATATCAACAAATCAAAGCTTCATCATACAATATAATACAAAATGATGTTGATACACCAAAATTGTGCATATATATTACCTGAAATTAGTATGAAAATCTCTTTGAAATGAATGTTAACACAAAATTCTAAACTTCAAAATGCTTTATAAAAATAGCAACCGAAGATTACAATTTTTAGCAATTTTATGACTAAACTTGTGACTATAATATATTCTAGAGATAACACATATATCATTAGCATAAATTGAGATTAAATTATTTCTATAAAAGCAGCTGAATAGAAAAATAGTACAATTATATCAAGATATTTGAAAAAAAACAAGCTAATATTCTAAATACATATAGCTTGCTTGCAAAAACATATATTCATGCATGAGTATTAGTACAATGACAAAACATAATTATATTTACTATCAAAACCTGATTAAAAATGTAACCTAGAACGCGAAGGTATCGTCTGTGTCCTTCTCTCAACTCTATACTGATCTTGCCTGTACGGATTTGAATATGATCTCGTCATACTACGTTCAGCCTCTGGGACGCTAAGCCTCAGCGCAGGCAGCGGGCTCTCACCCGGCCTACGTAGTGTAGAACGCACAGAAATTGGTGTACCAGGTGGTGCGGATATCGCTGGTAGAGATCCAACTGGTGTGACTGAAACTGGAAGCCAGCTTGTTCCATTATCGTAATCATCCGGTGATCCTTGAACTTGGCCTAATTCATCTTGACTGTACTCAGTGTCAATATTTCGCACCCAAATAGGACTACCCTCTCTCATTGTTCGCTCGTAAGTAGACGCGGATTCAAATTCCCTTCCTCGACTAAAACTAGGACTAACATCTGGCCTTCCAGTTCTTGAGCCGTTAATCACGCGACCAAGTAAAGGACTTTCCCGAGGGGATTCAACGTGGACAAAAACTGGACTGTCTTGAGCGGGAAGATGGGCAAGGATGGGACTCTCAGGGGACAAGAGAGTACGGGACTGACGGGACGTTCTGCCGGGTTCAGGGGGAGATGGTCTATATCTCTGAAAGTCAGTTACATCGATGCTTCGTGGAGAGATATGAATTGGAAGTTGAGAGGAGGCTTGAGATGACTGAGGGCGAGATTTTAGACGACACCAATAGCGATAAAGAGCGACAGAAAGTTTGATGATGATGACTAGAAGAACTAAGATAAGTCCAAAACATACTGAGATGATAATGTAGAGAATGAATCGTTCGATGTTATCTGGAATCATACAATGGAAACTTTTGCTTCATTTATGAATAAAGATAATTTTAAAAACACTAAAAATTAAAGAAAAAAGAATGATAATTAAATAAGTGAATAGAAAACTGCAGTCACCTTTAATAAACTTCCAAGTGCTGATAAAAGATGAGACGATGACATTAGTAATTTGTTGTGACGCACCAATGTCTGGATTTATAGTTGCCTCAGCTGTAACTGTTAATTCTGTTAACGTAAGCAATAAAAAGTAAAGAGTTAAATCTAATGATTTAGTTAACTTCAAAATCAAGTAACGTGAACTTGATTTACAATTCTAGATTATTTTGTCTTTTAGAGCAATTATATCAATTTGAAATGAACAATTATTTTCAAAATGAATATAAATTCAATATAAAAATAAATTCTGTATAGAGAAACAATTGTGCATTCGCTTGATCAATTTTAATTATCAGACACAGTGTCAATATTAATCAAGGTAACATGCTAACTGAATTTCAATACAATAAACTTTAATCTTAATATCTTGTTTAATAGTCTTGTTTCAAGAAAAAGTAAAAGTACTTGGATATTGATTTAAACTGACAAGCCATTTGATTCTAATCATTAAATCAACATATAAAATAATAAATTACAGTTTTTTTAAATGCATGGATATATCTGTGGATATGCAGCTTTATAGTAAATTCTATTACATCAGACATCAGCTGCTGCTAGTTGATATTTAAAAGAGAATATTATTAACAGATTAAAGGCTTATCAAATAACAACATGTCAATCATTCATATATAACAAGCAGAGATAAAACTTTATCAGAGCAAAATATATCAAAAATATTTCAATATAAACCAGTTGATGTGGTAGTGAACGAGTCATCAACAATACTAGCTTTTGTTAAACTACTGAACAAATTTTTCTCATCGCACAAGCTGAATGGAAACGAATCCTCTTTAATACTGGTAATAGTTCGTTCTTCAGCTAAAACATCAATATTACTAAATAACATGAAAAAAAGGCAAAATTATCACAACTCATCTTTCTATAAGTATAAAATAAAAAGTTAACATCATTTGAAAGATTCATTCAGTGATACAGCAAACTTACAATTTCTGAAGGACTAAACTGAACAAAAATGTGAGAATCTTTTTCAGTCAACAGCAAAAATTAAACATGAGACCAAAATAATTACGAATGAGTACAAATGAATGTAATGAGCAACATTTTTAAAATGCTGCATCAAGCTATATTTTCAGAAAAAATAATATATCAGAAAACTTAAATTAGGGTGGGGGCCATTGCAAGTTTATATCCACCCTCACACCCCCCACCACCACAGCAATTTTAATTTAAATGCACCTATACGATCTGTACTAAAACAACAAAAAAACATTTTTACAGAGCTTGAAGCCATGTTAAATTCTATTGAATTTCAAATTATCATGTTCATAAAACATCTCCAGCTTATAATATACAATTCTGTTGATTTAGTCTAATTACAATTGCTAACTATTCAAGCTTACAGTCAACTAAAAAATCTACAATTCAATGAGAGAACACTTGAAAGACCTACCACATACATACACCACTTTGAGATATGCACTTGTACCAGGCCGACACGGTTGACCAAACACAGTGGCACTGGCCGACACGCTACACTGACTAGCACCATGACACAATCGTGTCACTATCTGATTTGAGCAAGGTGCCTCACAGTCTGCATTTGAGATTACAAAGAAGCCAAAATTCTAATAATATTAGTACTGCCATTTAAATAAAATGATAATACAAGAGTCCTTTATATTCTGTACTCAAACATATATAATTTTATTAAATAACAGAAACGTTATTATACATTATGCAAATTCTTATACAATCTTATACAAGCATTCATATACAAAAGTTCTTACAGAAATTATATTTGCAATCTAACATAAACAATTTTATTAGATAACTCTGACAATAGGTATCAACATTTTTATTTACTGTGTTTTAGTTGGTGAATTAACAAAGACATTAACTAACATGGTGCATCTAAATCTACATCAAAAGATGAAGTAAGGACTGCCTACCAGTGTTGTAACCAAGATCAGTAGGACACTGAGTAACTCCAGGGTGGATGTAACCATATAAGGCTGAATGTATGGCAATTCTTTTATCTTTTGGACATTTTATCTCTAAAGCATCACCGTCACAAGTTACTATGGTGTGTAGAGTCTCTACAATAAATTACATAATGAGATAGGTAAGTTTACTCATGGTAGAAGTAACTGGAGAAGTTTTATATTTTTAAACAAACATTGAATTATGCAATAATTAAAAATGTTTTATATATTTTATAGTAGTTTGACTACAATGTAACTATAGCAAATAGTATCAATTGTATTAAGGTCATATATTTATAAAATGTAATCAACTATAGAGTATATTTCATTTTAACATTAAGTTCAGTTTGTAAGATCACAATTGACTGACTAGGCTGACATTTGTAGGCGACCATGAGATATTTACTGATCAATGGACACGGATCCTGTCCAAAACTGTCAGATTTTACAGTTACATTGCATCCACGCTTTTCATGACATTTCTTTTTCACTACCTGTCAACAAATTAATATAACCTTTTAAATTTACAACATCAGTGTAATATATTAATTAAAAGGAAAGACAAGAGAATAAATTGCTATATCTAAAACTTTTCAACACAGAGTATTGATATAAATCTACGGAGAGAAACACTGAGCTTCTGAATTTAAAGGCAAAAATTGCTTAAGACAATTATAATTTATAATTATGGGAAAGTAAATTTTTTCAAATAATGTACTTGGCTAAATCAGATCTGATAACTTATAAAAAAAATCAAAGGATAAATAAAAGATGAATTAGTGAAACATTAACCTGCAGGCTCCAGCAATACATTTCCATGATATTGATATACTACCATACCTCTAGTGATGTAGAAGCCAGACAGTCAGCTTTCACATCTGTTACATTTAATGATGAAACACTTTCATTTGAAGCCATCTTCTCTTTCCGCTGTTGCCCTAACTTGGGGCGCCAGGTGACGGGCATACAGAAGTTAGGCCCTTCAGCTAGTCGCCCGTACTGAGCCCACTCGATCATGATCACAGAGCCTCGCGGGCAGTGTAGGCGTAAACGTTCACTCTCGCACGCATAGGCTTCAAATGTAAACAATGTGTTCGCTAATAGACCTATAAACAAAAACATTCAATGCAATGATCGCTTTGAAAACCTGGACAGCGATATTATGGATTTGGTTTCATAAACATCATAAACATATTAATGAAAACTTCCATCAAAGATACTTATTAAACGTATTATATAAGAACTTATCAAATAAAATATCATAACGGTAAACAATCATTTTTGACAGGTATGCACATAAATAAACAAGTGTTTATTTAAAGTTTTAACTGCAATCATAAAATATTAACAAAATTAATGCATTTCGCACAATTTTTATACACTGCAAACACATGCATAATGTAACGAGTTATATGAAGCTTCAGATTCTGCCACATTTTGTGATATACCTTAAAATTAGGCTTAAATGAACGCCCTTGGTAGAAAAATATGCAAAGCAGATTCTATTCATGAAATAATCATGGTTCAATCAATATTATCAGTAATGCAATTATTATTACACCATTGATTCAGATTCCAACACTAAAAATAAAGGTATTTAGCCTACAACAATCATTGGCCTATTGCCATTACTGTAACATATTGCTCATTATGCTGTATACTAAACGTAGGACTAGTTTATGTTTCAACAAGTATTGGACGCGTTTGTAGTGAATTACGCGGCAATACACATTTAGGTTAAGTACAAATACCAACATAATGTAAATGATATACAAAAAAGTACAAAACAATAAAACAACTATAAAGAAATAGGCCAGTGTTAGGTCTTATAAAAGTACTCCTTTATTCAATAAATTTACTAAATAAGTTTGTACTATATTGTATAACTTAGCAATATCGGTAAAGAAATCTTTTAAATGTATTGGAATTGCATGAACTTGTCTTGGTTATTTTCCTTCATGATTTCACTCAGTTTTTTTCTTAACCGGCAATAATTTCTATTTCTTTCGCTTCCATAATTCTCTTTCATGTTCTCGAATTTCATAATATAATTATGAACACATATCTTATTCAATAAAATAAATTGAATAAGATAGCCACGATCATTCTGGTTTTTAAATTATAGCTTCAATATACCTCATTCAATTAAAAATTGATCTAACGAAGAAACTCATTCACAATTAAGGAATCTCTTAACGATGCAATAAAAGTAAATCAAAGTTATAGAAAGAAATCATTTGAAACATAAAATCTCACAAGAACTCATAGACAACTAACAAAGAATCGTTGTCTTGCAAATATATTGCCTTTTTCTTGAGGTTCAATATGCCAAATGGAGCACGAAAACATTATGTCCGATATATAGGAAACGATGGTAATGTTCTAAACTTATTAAAATACAAGCACTGCAATCATTTACAAATTAATTCCAGAGTATTCAACTGAACTTTAATTTAAATACTATTAAATAGTTACTGATACGAAGACAAGTAGGATAAATTTAAAAAAAATAACTTAGGTTAAAGCAGATTATTGATAGAAAATTCTCAAAATATGGACTTTAAAAATGTCATCATAGCGTTTATTTTCTTAGCGTTACTTTTATGCTCTTGTTATCTTTACGATCCAGCGGCACTTTGAGCAGCTTTTCAATGAATTTATTATTTTCATAAGCAATAGTATAAGCAATTGTATACTCAATAGGTATACAATTCTAACTTGAAACGGTATACAGTAGCACGATTATCATACATTGAAGAGATTCTATATACGAGAAGAAATCCTGCAAATGCAACATTTTCTGAATTCAGATTATATCTCAGCGGGCTACTAAGCCTAGATCAAACAGTTTCAATCAGAAAATTAAGCTATGCATAAAACATATCCCTGGTCCAAATATATCAGTACTGATCTGAATCTGACCTACTACTGTAGAGAAAGCGACCGTTTACATGCACTTTGCTACTCAACTCTATCTAAAAATCTAAATCGCTGATTGATAGTTTAGTAGCGAGTACAGTAGGCTGTTTATTGTCGGTCGCTTCAACACCTTTCATGATAAGTTGCGGTTGTTTTATTCGAGCCGTTAAGTTGACCGTAGAGTTAAATAAATCTCAATATTTAATAGAAATAAATAAGTTTCAACATTTTACTAACCATTTAAATAAATAAGTCTTCGTGCTCTTTGCAAAAAAGCTGGTAGATTTCATAAATATAATATTTCAATGAAACAAATAATAGTCGTACAAATATCTTTTTACATGTAAAAATATCTTAGAATTATCACTTTCTTTCCATTTGCAATATAATAGCTTCATGATAATTCTTATCCATAGAGCTAATAAAAAACCATCAGTAAATCAATGCGTAGATGAAATAACAGCGTTTCATTTCTGCTATTTTGTTCTTTCTTTCTAGATCCACTGGGAAAAAGTCAATCAATAACATTGATTGATGCTAGAAATGAATCGTTTTCGGACAGGAAGAGATTGACACGCAGTAGAGATGAAATCTAGAATATATAGGAAAGACCAGTCAATTACCAACTGTAATTTCATGGCTGATTTTAGTCATTTCTCAGCTCCATGCGCCAATATCGAAAGTTCAAAAATCAGAATTATCCTGATAATAGAGGGTGCGGGTGAAACGCGGGACTGCGGGAATGAAAGTGGTGAAAAGCGGGAGTGTGTTGCGGAAAATTTCCGCGTTTCACCCACGTGTAAAAATATTTTATAATT
>JAQIXG010000524.1:0-31287 GCA_034700105.1 Oconnorella tubifera
TACACACATCGCATATGCATATCTAAATTATATTGTATTATTTTTATATACAAAGAATATTATATATATCCTATTTAAAGAACATGACTATGTTAATGAAGTTTTTATTTTTATTATTCTATAATATGCATATTAATATAATTGAATGACAGTGCGGTTGACAAGCCCAATGGTTAGAATTATAAGACTAATAAGCACGTCATTATTATTCTCCCGTATTTATCTTGTCTGACGTCGATAAATCTCTATCATAGTCAATTTACTTTCGATGTAATTCGGCGTACAACAAAGATTTGCAGTCGACCTCATTATAGATTCATTGCCTGTAGAAATTGTAATGGATTTTCATCTAATCTGTCGATGAAAAACCCAGCAATGGATATTGATGTCTTTAAGGATCATCTATCTGATTCTGCTAAAAATATTTAAATTAACTTGGCTTTGGCAATAGATTTGATTAATGAGATTAGATGATTGGTGATTTTTGTACTATTTTCATATCGTTTATGACATGCTATGTACACACAGTAAATGCATAAAAGCTGTTTTTAAAATTTAAACTTAATAACTCTGTGGAAACACAAACTGCATCAAATAACTCATCGCATTTGATAAATACTGATACTATTACATATATTTTCTGTAATATATACATAATAGTATCCTTAATAATATTTTTTTTCCTTCAAAGAAAAACGATTTCTAAAATACAGCATCTTCAAGAAATGCTATTACATCATAATTATCGTGTACGGTATGAAATGATGAAAGTTTTTCCTATTCGCATATTAGTTCAAAGGCGATACTGGTAGCGTGAAAATTTGAACTTTTTAGTTTTAAAATCTCTGCTTTTTGCTTATTTTTGTGTGATGTTAGCTCGCTTAATGGAATTTATTATACTATCATAGGATTTAATGTAGCATATTGGTTCTTGTTTATTTAATAATGATCTAAGGTTATCCTAGATTATCTCTAGCTGAGTAATGATGCCGTTCAATAATGTATTAAAAAAGTAATAGTATTTTCTATAATTTTTCTTACAAATCAATTTAAAAGTTGTTTAGTATTAGACAGAAATAATTTCAATTATTAAACTAAGGAAACAATATTTCAGTGCAGTGAAAAATCACCGCAGCAAACGTCATTAAACATTAAAGATACTCAGTGTAAACACTCTGATATGACCCAATATTATTATAATAGATGCAATTGCTAATTCCTGGTAGCCTACAAAATCTATACTTAATTGAAATTGTGTTAAATCACGCACTATTTTTAGTCGTCGTATACAGCACTACTTATTTTAAGAAGATATCTTTATGGTCCTAAGAAATACATTTAATAATCTTGCGCCTTGTACAATGCACATTGTAATTTGTATCCATAACATTCGTTCATGCTTTCAAATACAGTAGCCAACAAATATTCTTAAATAAAGAATAATTGTTGGCTACTGTATTTGAAAGCATGAACGAATTAGAAAGTTATGTCAGATTATAGGAAGACTTTTAACTAAAAGAATTGTATTATATATATAAATATTTACACAATATATCAAAATCACATATAAAAGTTGCGTTCGCTTTTATTATGTTAAGAAAAATTCACCATTTTATACAGCAAAAAACATTCTCGAATCCTTTATAGCAATCTGGATTCTGGTTGAAAAACAACAATGGTGTATTCTATGCATGCTGCAGAAAGTATCATAAAACGATGAGTTATGTGGCTTGATTGAGCGGGCAAGGCTGTCTAGTGGAAGAAAACAGAAAAATAATGAATAGTGCTTCAACATACTAAGACCTGGAGACGGGTTGCATTCTGGGTCATTTGTCACAATAAAAAACTCTTTTACAGCATTTACATTACATGTACTACAACTCTGAAGACTTAATTCAGATCAATTCAGTCTAAAAAGATATTTTATTCTCACAGGTTGTTGTAGGCTACTATTTACGTCTCGTGATAATGATTTAACAGAAGATAAAAAAGTGTGATTAACTGTTTGGGCATGCAATCTTTTAGTCAATCCGATTGACAAGAATAGGAATATAATAAATAATCAAAAAAAAGAATGAAAATATTTATCATTTTCATTTAAATAATTAATAATTACAATAATGTAATGTCAAAGTCTACATAATATGTAATATTAATCATGACAATCTTTGTCTATTATCTTTTGTTTATTATTAAAGTACAAAAATATTAAAAAAACGTTTAAATTAGATGAGGCGCAAAAAGATATTTCCGATGTGACTCAAAATATAAATCATAAATATAAAATGCATTCAACAAAATGCATTATTCATTTAAATTCATATCAATAATAATTCATATCATAAAGTCAATAAGTTATATTAGAAACAGATAGAAAATATAAACAAATTCACAAAGCAAACAAATTTGAGAAAGAAATTATCATTAATATTTATTAATAACAATTTTTTACTTGGGTAAATAATGCAAATCAAATAAACGAAAAATAATGTTGAGAATTGTATTTACTTAATTGAGATAATACGTGACCATTGGAAATAATGCAATTATTAAAAATTTAGTTTTCTCGTAAGATTAAGAAGCTAGTTACTACTAGTGTATTATTTTATTCTAAATTACAATATCCTATTATATAATTATAAATGATCATAACAAAGCTTTTAGTATTAATTTGATTTTCAATTAATGCAAGTAGTTGCAATTTTAGTTGCAGTCCAATTGCGTGATGATTTTACAATATCTTGTTCTAAACAATTGTATCGAAATCTGAGATCGAATTTCATCGAGAAAGGATATTTATATATCCTTATATATAAATTTCATACGTCTATATATGAAAAATGATTAAATTTATAAGTGCTCTCTGACGACCGTATTATGTAAGGGTTATACAGTTGACCGAACGGTGTATGCAAAACTTGTATAATCGTATAATCATATAATACTTCGCTGCTTTTTATTTATTCTGAGAAACATCCTTTATAAATTGTAATTCATCACTGATTTCTTCTAAGAATTTTCAACTCGATTACTCTCAGAAATGTATAGATGATAATATCGATAATCACAATTGAAAATCACAAAACAATTTTATTTTTTTCTGCAAGTGAAAAAACACTATACTTGTATCAAAGTTAACAGCAATGTTTGAAAAACATGCAAACGACAATGTATTTTAATCAGACTGTTAATGTGATCAGCTTGAAAATAGAATTTTTTTCAAATTCGTGACTTAATGCTCAAATATAAAATCATCAAAATATTGTCGTAAGTTAACAAAACATGATTCCAACTTAGATATAAAATATATCAACAGAAATTGAATCCATAAATTCTAAAGGAATCCAATAAGTGTTCTTCTAAATTCCCAGTTAAGAGCAACGCTAGACAGTATGACCTTGCCGCGATTGCAATTGATGTAAAAATAATCTGTTGACAATCAATTCAGTCTAATAAAAAGTAGCATCATCAATTTATCAAAAAACATTTGCATCTAGATTTAGTCTAGTTTTAAAACTCTGGCATATTGAACAATGATAACAGATATTGAAAGATTATAGACGTTTTCTATTAAGAACATTAATAGAAATGATATTAAACGGATATATGTCTATCGAACTATTAAAATATTGAATGATCAGAGCAATAAATATATTACGATTTGAGAATGTATAGCAATCTCTAAATCAAAACAAACTATTTTATAGTGTTTAAAACTAGTTTAATTCACCGAGTTGTTTTGTGTACTCACAGCGTTGTACTGCTGTTAACGTTAAAGTCCTAAAGTGAAAAATATATCAACATTCACGTTCGCGGTGTGTCGTAGTTTACCAGATAAAATAAATCCAACGTTAACTTCAGCAGATGGCGGCATCAAAATCTAAATTTATTTTAAGCAATAAACCGAACCGTTCATCATAAAGGTACTTGATTATAATGACGAAATCTAGCCTGTTATAGCTCTTTTCACTGTAACAACAAATATGTTTTTATATCGAGTATAAAATTAATACAGACACAAAAAAACTCAAAAGTAAAAGTAAAGTTTAGTAAATTGAGTTAATAGTAAATTATTATACTGGCAATAATTAATAATTTAATATTTAAACTTATCGGTATCAATATAATATTATTTAATTCACCAGAATCTAGCTAAAGCTAAATTAGAAATAACTATGTCAATAAAACTCTAATTTAAATATATTAAATATACAATATTCCTTTGCATTAGTTTGGTGCTCAAAATGTTATAAATAATTAAAGTATATACATATACATATAAAGTATATATACTATATACAGCATATACAGTATAATACTGAGAAATTCAGTTTGTTTTTGCTTTAAAAGAACTTTTTTTCATTTCAGTAATTGAAAAAGACCTGACATTTACAGCTTAATTATTTTGTGAACCCAAATCGCAGCAGAATACCGAAACAGTTTTTTTTTCTTAAAACAAAATGAACTTGCTGTTCTGATTCCACTCCTTATTTCTTGCAATACTGTGTTTGCTATAGTACAGTGTATATGTTGGCGCGTACTTAAACTTAATTGTATGCACTATGTGCAGGCGCTTACTGATTAATCATAATTTTATAGAATTTCTAACGGTTATCTTTAGAAGCAGTTGTTTTAAATTAGTTTTAGAATTCTAACGTAGTTTTATATAGATTTATTTCACTTCAGTGGCTTTGATGTTGCTAAAAGTTGTAATATGAAGCCAACCCCTTCCCCGCCGCACGCTCCCTTTTTTAATTATAAGTTTAATCATTTAGTCTCTATTTCAAGCGCAATTTCTCGTGTTAATCGATATACTGGAAACGTTTACATGCACAGGTTAATTGCCTAAACGCAATAAGCCTATCATTAATGCGTAATGAAAATTATGCTATAAATTGTATAATGTACTCATTTTCATCCTATCGAAGATACTAGATGAAGTCAAATCGATAAACTAGACTTGATGAACTAATTTAATTAATTAGTTTAATTAATGAATATAATTCTATATTTTGTTTATGTAGTCTCAGTAATTACAATGTGATAATTAAAGTAATTTTATTTGTAATAAACTAAATGTCATTTATCACTTTCATATTAGTGAAATTTTTCTTATTAATGATAGTGTAGAACTATACGCTTACTTATTGGTTATAAAAATACACAGACTACTACAGTTTAAAATACTGCACGGTGTAGTGTAAAATGATTGTTTGAAGTATTGCTGCTCAGAGGTAAAAAAAATCAAAATTAATTTTGATAAAAGAAATGTGTAATTCAAATATTTGTACAGTTGAATTTTTTTCAATGTAGTAAACATTTTTTATTTCCCCTTCTTCAAAACCAAGGTTTGATATTTCAATACCGTCTCTTTTCATCCGTATGAACGTACTTGCACGAATATAGTTGTCCGTTATCAGTTTGAAGCGGACGGGATGGGAACCCTATTGATAATGAAATATCTTGTTTCGATAGCGTGCGACGCAGCTAGTTACATACACGATGTCTCAAAAACTCTCGTGAATAAAAAACATCCGACACATGCGCGATACTATCGCGTGATAAGCACGCAGCAATTTTTCACGTATGTTTCCTTGAGAGTGCGTGCCTAATTTTGGATGAAATTGGCAATTTTCTATCACCGTTATTAGGTTGTTTTGTTTTATCATATTTGTGACGAGAGAATAGAAACGAAGCAATGATTATAACTAATACAGAAAACATAGAAAGCGATACTTAAATAAATCCCTGACTTATTTTATAGACAACGTACGGATTTAACTGAAATTAAAAACGCGAATGTATATTTCTGTCGTCATTGAATATATTGAAAATTATTGTAGCAAGCAGACGTTTCTTAATAAATTAAAAGATAACAGTTTTCTGTAGCTGTTTTGCTGATTCGGGATTACGTTTTTATGAACACTTATACAACTTATTCACAGATCAGTGATAAATTAGCGTAGAAATTAACTAATACAATTCCAGCAAATATTTTTATGCTTGTATAAATCCAGCGATTAAGCAAAATTTTAGCTAATTCTAATTTGAAAATCGAGCAACTTAACTAAATATTTCAACGACAACTAGAATTTTATCCTAATAATTTTTCAACGATCTTTACAATCGGACGACTAATTGATTTTACGCCAATATGGAAGAATTTTTGATCGAACTTGCGTCACCCGACGACATCGATACCCCTATATCGAACGAAACAAACTTTACCGAAATGCCGGAACTTCACGAAGGTCCCGAATGGTACGCTGTTCCTATCGTCTTCGGTCTCATCTTCTTCGTCGGTGTAGTCGGCAACGCAACCTTAATCTTCACAGTCCTAGTCAACAAAAACATGCGCAATACACCCAACGTCCTTCTCGTCAGTTTAGCTCTCGGGGATCTCCTTCTTATTCTCATCGCTGTTCCATTCAGTTCGACTATCTATACCTTCGAGGAATGGCCGTACGGTGAAGTCGTTTGTAAGTTGAACGAGTTTCTGGGAGCGCTCTCTCTCGGAGTCTCGGTGTTCACCCTGACGGCCCTCAGCGGGGAGCGCTACATGGTCATCGTCCATCCGATGAGCACTCACAGAGAGAACACAACGTGTCGTACTGTGCTCATCGCAGTCGGGATCTGGATCGCAGCTGCCCTTTTGGCTTCACTCGAACTCGTCTCTGCGCATCTAAAAACTTTCTTTTTACCGAGAAAGTTGACGATGTGCGAGGTATATCCGAGCAATTGGGGAGATTACGGAAAGTTTCACTCGATGTTTAGATTTATGATTTACTTCGCGGTGCCAATATTGGTGATAGCTTACTTTTATGCGTTGATGGCTCGAATGCTGATGATCAGTTCGAAGCAGATGCCAGGAGATGGGTTAAAACAACAAGGAGCGAAACAGGTTTTTAGTTTTGCGATTGTTATTTTAAAATGGTTGCGGCGATATTTAAATGCGTAATTTTGCATTAGATTTATCAAACTAATGCAAAACTATATTCGTTAGAATTAATAGAAGTATTAAATCGAAAGAATAATGCTTAATATTAATATAAACGTATAATATTAATATTTGAATTATCTGCTCAGTGGTATGAATTTTTTTTAAGTATACAGTATACGTCGTGTTGTCATGTGTTGTGCGGACAGTGGCTAATTAAACAGTTAAATTTGTTCTTATTTTGTTTCATATCGGTAGCGCAAATATATGTTAAATTAATTAATTGCTATTTATGTAAAGTTATTGCTTTGTATCAATTGTCGTGAATTGAGAGAAATTAATCTATATTATAATGTTTACAATTATCAGTCTTCAGAACTATTGCATTTCTCTCAACTCTATAAAGATTATATAATCATGTTCTATATTTCACAATATTTGTGTGTTTCCTGTCCGAAATTATAAGTTGAAATTGCATCTCGATTATAAGGTAAAATTAATCTCGGAAACGGGATTTTGTACTGCTGACAAGCAATTGCCTTTTATTTCGTTTTAACAAGACATATTTTATTACAAGCAAACATATCAAATTATAAATCTAGTATACATATCTAGAAATTATCTAAATGTATTTGTTATAGATTTTTTTTATACTTATGGTTAGCATTTTTCTCAACGAATTTAATTCAAAATTGAATATATTATTACGTGATATTTCTTAATATAGGACGGATATCATGTACAAGACGCTTAAAATAAGTGTTATCAATCAACAGAATCAATATTTCATACAATTATCGTAAACTGTTTTAAATTCTTGTTCTCCTACTACTATACAGCATAATTTCAATGTTACACACAATTTACTTTTTATTTGTAACATTTCTTTTGTTTTTATACAATATTACAAATGAAATATTGTTCCAAACTGCATTGAGTCGATAATGTATATGCCTACTTTTCTTCACAAACGAACACATTAAGTGCAGATTTTATCATCACACAGGTGTCATTGCATTTAAGTTTTTATTTCGCATTTATCCCATGCTCAATTAAACACGGCTAATCTATCATTTATTTTTAAAATATTTGAATTTCATTGATCTCATTTCCATTGCATTAAACATATCAGTTAACATCAGCGAAATTCTAAGCAAAATTAGATTTCAATTAATTTTTTGCTGGCCAATGTCATAAATTCTTATTGTAAATATTTTACTGCCATACACGTGCAAAATAGACATATATTTTTTGCAGTTTGATTTTTGGCTATCGAGTATCATAAATTTTTATTGTATATATTTTATTATTATATACGTGGTAATATTCTTATCTTCACCTATTCATAGAAATTTAAAAATTAAGTGTCATATGCGTGTTGTAATATTATTCTAAATCAATTATTTGACAGTCATGTCATCAATTCACACAATATTACGTTCAATAATACATTACATAATAACTGACTTTAATATTATCTTCAGTGTTTTTATATCTTGAATTTTAAAAAACTTAAACGTAAAACGTGCATAGGCACACAGTATAAACATCAAGTTGAAAGGATCGCACTTTTCTTACGATTTTAAACATTTTATCGTCTAATCCCAAAAGGTAAATCTTTAAACCTCTTTTGTATGATATACAACGTACACGAAGGAAATCATTGATCTATTACTTTTCAACGTGAGATGATTTAATGCTGTTTGGATCAGAGGCTGCAAGAATAGTACGAAATCTGTAATTGTATCACGACTGAAACAACTTGGGAATTTGTGATAAAATTGTTCGCTATTCTTCAATTTATAAACATCAAAATAAAATGCAACAGATTTTCAATGTTAAATTTGAATAATGTTATCACATATTCAGGTATTCAGTGGAGCGGAAGGTATCGTGGAATTTATTGTCACATTGCAACAAATTTCCTTACAATATTTTACAGTTGATTTGAATATCGGTGCTTCGGTGCTCAGAATTTAAAAGGAAAATGTACAAAACATATATAACAGAGATTTCATATTCACATTTAAACGAACAAACATATTTTGAATCATAATACAATCTTTGGTCCGTTTGTTCGCTTCCCTCTTTTACTATCCACCCTTCCTCCCTTTTTGTAATAACTGTTTTTTCTTGTGATTATTATAATGCGTATTTTAGATGTTAGTGGTATTTTTGGCAATTTGCATATAATATGCTTTCTTTATGCATTTATAAATAAATAAATAAATAAAAGTAACTAGTCAAAGAGTATTTACTAACAATAATCATATAAAATTGAAGCATTATTACACATACTGATTTGTACAACTAACAATATTTAATACCTAACAATAGTTATTCATTAATACGCAACAACAATAATTATAATGTTGCGTGCTATATTTATCGTGGGTAAAATAAGTTTTTCGATGGTTAAAACGACTCAGTAATAAATAGAGTGTTTCCGGTCAAATTAACTAGATGATGGATTATTACATTCAATTCTCAATTACAGTCAATAATTGAATGACTGCAAATTTATTATTGCAGATCAGTGATTTAATTAGTTGTCTAATAATAAGCGACCCTGACCAGTCAATCAAATTTTTTGGCAATTGTAAGTAACAACAGGAATAGAAAGGGATGATAAATTTAGAGCATGATAAAAATATTATTTATAGCTCAATTCAAAATAAGCCAATTTTATCAATTTGTCATGAAATAAAGAGTTTAATCCGAAAAATTGTTGTGATAACTTTTTGTCGTTCAGGTTGATTAATAAGTATGCATTATTATAGTTGTGAATCTATGTAATATGTGCAATGATTATTGGAGATCTTCCTTAGTCAAGGGACTTCCATAACACAAACTGATTGGAAGAAAAAGAAGATTTAATAAATAATAGTCTTAGTGTTTAATTAGTCGTATTTCTCAAATGCATCAATACGAATTAAATAATCAGTTAATAAAAAATATAATCAACATGTGTTTTCAAACAGAATCCGATAAAAAAACCTGTATGATTTACAATTATAATTCACCAAGCAAAATTGTCAACCTTGACCAAATTTTTAGCAACTATTTCCGCTATAAATTTATTTGACATATTTCAAATCTCCCGTTTTGACAAGTAAGGCTAAAAAGTCCATTACTACTCGAATTCAACCCGAGCTTTTTTCAAATCCCAAATATCATATTAATCATTGCAACAGAGTCCCCGCGTCTAACTGAGTGCATTCAATGACATGCCTGCACACGTCGTAAGCGAATTCTGGTTAGAATCCGAAAGTCCAACTCGAATGCTTTTTAGCTCAAAGAAGGATTGTCCGGAGAGCGTTGTAGAAAAATAGATGGATTAAGCTTACGCTTCGTGGAATAATCCGCTTAATTGTATAGCATATATTGACTACCCGTAACGTGGAACAAATATGAAATATTAAATTATAAGCAATGAAATAAGCGACATGAGAAATCATACGCATTGTTTTCTGAAAATGTGATCATTTATCATTCTGCATTGATGGATGGTAAAATTTATATTGGATATTAACAAAGGCTAAATAATATTAAATAATACAATGCAAGGTTTTGATATTTCAATCCATTTAGGATTATAATTTTGACTATTGATTTAATGCGAAAATTCTACGCTATAAATCAAGATCGGCAAATGTGCTAAACGTCAAAACTCATAATAATAATCATTTAAACAACAACTGCCATGCTGTTTTCGACTTTTCTATTTTTCTATTTGTTATTTCTATTTCAAATTGCACTAAAACCTTTAATTGTTCATTCAACTACTACTAATCTAAGTTATAATTCGATTGTCTTAAATTATTATTGATTTAATTTTTACTAATTTTAACTATTATTAATAAAATTCTTATTTACAGATGGAAGCTCGTAAAAAGGTTGCTCGTCTAGTTCTCTCATTCGTCATAGTATTCGCCGTCTGTTGGTTTCCTCGACATATTTACTATCTTTGGTACAATTACGACCCATCTGACTACAACCTTTTCTGGCATATATTTAAGATCTCCGGATTCTGTCTGTCCTTTCTCAACTCTTGCGTCAACCCTTTAGCTCTTTATTTTCTCAGCAAGCAGTTTCGTCGCTACTACGATCGCTACATCTTCTGCTGTTTTACTTGTAACAAATACAGAGGATCCGGCAGCATGAGTGACAGGGATCTAGGTGGCGCAACGGAGCTCAAGGAAAAAAATCGCAAAAACTTGAATGTTTACACGACGAGGACTTTGAAAAAAGAAAGCCTTCCTGTGACAGCGTTGACAGCTAATACAGTTTGTTGAAGGAAATAATGCAGCAATCGATTTTTCATATCAGAATATATGTAGTAAAAAATAAAGTTATGAATTAAATGTAAAATGGTTAAAAATTAAAACTTCGTAATACGATATATAGCAGAAGTAGATTAATGATATGAGATAGTGTTATTACATGCGATGTATTTATTATATTGCTGCAGTACTTGTATTGTGTTTTATGTTAGAGATTAAAATGTAATCAATCTATTTGCAAACTGCATTAATTTTAATGAATTATCGTGTTGTAACTTTCTATATAATACGACTCTGATCTTGTTCTACTTCTAGGTGCAGTGTGAATAAACGTTCTGATGTGTTATTACCAGTAAAGATTTGATTATCAGATTTTATGGTTTGATGAAATAGATGTGTCATTAGCATTAAAACATATTCATTTTATTTCACTTTTAACAGAAAACCAATTATTGTATATTATTAATATCGACAATCAAAAGTTTATCACAGGTAATTGTATATTATATATGATCAATTCTTGTTTCAATTTAACATTTTAAATTAGTAATTGAATCAGTATTTAATCTTTTTAAACTGTAAACAACGTTAGTATTGTTTACTGTAAATAGAAACTTTCAATTTTGTTTCTTTTTGCAAATTTAAAAATTTTGTCTTACGCAAGTAAGGTAATTTTTTTAATTTGTGATTACTTTGTGGACATAATTACATGTCAATGATGTTCGTATAAAAATGATATACCGGTGACAAGCAAGTATAAAATATTTTATTTTGATTGCAATATTAATAATAATTTATACCCGTGTTTTTCCTTTAGATATTCATATCTTTGTCTTGTTAATTTAATAGAACTTATAGTCATGTTTATGTCAGCGTTTTTGATCCTTCAATTTTTTATTTATTGGCCTTGTGTAAAATCATATATTACATTAGACTGATACGTCTTCTTTTTTAACTTGGTAAAGTAAATTTACAGATATATATGCTTGCACTCTTTTGGATCAAAGATATCTCAAATGAGAAAACACTGAATTACAAAAATAGCTGCCACAATTTTTAGATTTAACTCTATATTTTGTGTATTTTAATATTTTATGGAAAATATTAAAATACACCTAGAATTTAAAAGTTCTTTAGACATAAAAAGAAACCTTTTCCCGTTTTCAAATTTAAATTTATGATTGAGAAACGTTAATTTACTGTTATATAGATATTAAATTAAATAAAACTGATTTTTATATTAATTTATCTTCTTACGGATCATATATACGAGGGGAAAATAGAGTTTTTGTATCTAGTGTGTTACACATTTTACACAGTACTTCTTTACAGTTTATTTGTTTGAATTACTTAACTAAAATTTCAGTTAATTATGATTTTTTGTAGAAAAGCTTTGTATTTAGACAAGAACGTGCATGATTATTAATTATAAATGAATACAGGTTTATTGATTTATTTGGTCCATAGGTCATGTACATTGTCTTGATTATCTATAAAATATATGCATCCATCAAACTAGCGAACCCAGTATTTTATAAAACCTATAGTTTGCGTGACACATATTGTTGCATGCTAATGTAGCACAGATAATTCTCATCATTATGAATCCATGATTTTTGCTTTCACATCATATCTTCTATTAAAGAGTTGATTTAATTATGTTGATTTAATTATATTACTGATGTACAAATTATATATAAAAGCATCATATACACACCGCAAATTCAACACAAATCATTAAAAAGTGCGTTATTCATAGACGTTCACAACTTTCATCTTTTATGATGGTCTCAAAATAAAACAGTTTAATATCTTGTAATACAATTGTTTGAAGGTTACTACAAGTTCACGTAAGATTATCTCAATCACCACTAGAGTACCATAGATAAATTCTATTTCAAATACGGCATTTGGTAAAAAATTAAATACAAATAGACTAAATAATAAACGCCGACAATAGCTTGTATAAAATCTGAAAAATAGAATTCATAGCGATTTCAGAACGGAAATGAATGACTTTTTAATTTTAATAAGAAGATTTATTAATAAAATGTAGAGTCGTAAAGTAGTAAAAATTTATTAGAAAATCTATAGTCGGGTTGTTTAGAAATATGTTGTTTCCTAAATATAAGCAGTGAAAACTGAAAACAAGAGTAGAAACTAATATTATTTTTAAAAAAATCATGTTCTAGCACTGTCTAACAGCGATGAAAGAACTAGCCTCTAGCAATGCAACAGAAATTATTGTTCAGAACAAGTTCACTGAATTACTGGACGACCGATGATTATTTTATTGCAGTAATTTAGTTTTTGAAAATTGTATTTCTGAAGTGTTCTGAGTTTGTCTAAAATAACTAAATTTAAATTAGATCTTTCTAAAATTACTTAAATTAATTTTAGTTCATTTAATTGGCGTGTATGCAGAGCGTGCTGATTTGTAATTGCCCTTCGTTACTCAATAAACCTCATTTATTTCTCGCATCAAAATACACATAGAATAGAATAGAAAAGTAGAAGCTTTCTTTTGACTAGTAAACATTCTCGTAAAAGTTTTAATGAACAAGTGTTTCTATGCATCTAACGCCGGAAGCTCGTCTTATTTAATATACTATCTCGTTTAATTCAGTATTTCGTTTAATTCATATTACTTCAAGCAAAGCCAACTAACGCTTTCGTTTAATCATGTTTTGCATTAACGACGCGCAATAAGCGTCCTTCCGAGCCCTCGGTCCATTCCGCAGAAAACATTGGCAGAAAAATAGTTCCTCAGAGCTGTTATTCAATCATTATAATAATTATCAATTTCTATTTTTGTTATTTAATTAGCGCTATAAGTATTTTTTGTTATATTAAGATCATCGCTTAATCAGCAGAATATCTTATTGATAAAGTTTTTGTGTCGTGAATTCACTGTAACAGAAACCCTGCACGACAGTTTTATCTAAACTTAGCTTCATTGTCACACGATAAATGTCATATTCAAATGAGAATAATTATGATTGTTTCCTGATTAAAATTACAGTTTAGCTAAGAGATAGTAATCTATCTAATATATTAAGAGTAATTAAATTTCTTAAACTTCTTACATAAAAGTAACGTTTTCCTATTTAATTTTCGGGCTAAAAAAGACTATATTTCAACAGCATTATTGATTGTTATCTCACATTTTATAAAAGGCTTGAAACCTGCGTTGTCTCTTAAGCCTATTGTTATTTGTTTGATAGAATGACGCTAATATAGTACAAAAAAATTGCCAAGAAATATTAAATGAGTTTCAGTCGTAGCATCCGATTGTCAGAAATAAATAACAGGGACGCGTGGGTACATTGCTGTGATAAGTGCTCGCTTGCTGATTTCATTTCCTTCAACGTGAAATAATGCAAAGTCTGTTTGATAAACAAGTCTTACAGAAATAGCAACTAATATTAGCAAAACTTCTGGTTACATATACTTAAAGCATGTTTAATGCATTACAAATTTGCAATTATTAATTACGAATAATTGTGCTCTATATAACCATTGTGATTTACTTTTTAAAGGTCTTTTTATCAATTGTTAATTATTATGAAATTACATTGTGCATTATAGTTGTATTAAAGGTGTATTAATAAGTTATCAATAATTTCTGTATTCTACTTATTTATTAAACTCTGTACAGTATCGTATGGTGTATTACATTTTTAATGCACTGTATACTGCCAAAGTTTTGGCAATTCGGAGGTCCGAAACTGTAGTTTCAATTCAACAGATTATTATTTAATTTTGATTAAAAATCACTTTCAACATCGCGCTGTAAATTTTAATTTTTACAAAAAAAGATTCATTATTGATTTGTACTTTTATATGTACGATCTATAAATTGGCATTCCTTTTGTGTTATCTTTAAAAAGGACTTATCAGACGAGAAAAACGTTCTATTTGAATATTGCTGGAAGTAGATTTAGTTTGTTTAGTAGAGTGAAACGAGGGATATTACATAACGGTATGATGCACCAATGGATGACGGACTTAACTTCGTCTGAAAAGGATTTAGTCGAATGCGACTTACAACAAACTTAATAACAAGACTCCAAACGTCAAATCGATACACGCATTAGTTAATTGAAATTACTTTTATTAGGTTAACAGTAAAATCTTCAAATAGAATTTTTTAGTTAATTCATTACGATGAATTTAAAATGGTTTAAAATATGATGTGTTAGGAATATTAGAATTTTAATATTTTAATTTATAGATTGATTATCGATTAACAAAGAAAAATTTCTGCAGTAATAGTATTTTTGATTAATAATGCAATAGTAACGAAGTAATCTTTTAAAAAAGTAGCACAAATAACAATTTTAATTTAGCATTTTCATATAAAGTTATTTTAGGACTAGATAGAATTCTTAATTATAATGAATATCATTAAGGATCTATAAAAACATGGAAATACGAAGCACCTTTCTATGCACTATTGAATATTTACAGTTTTCGAAAAGAGCATTTTCCCACTATTTTTATCTTGTTCGCTTTTAATGTTTCAACATCAAATTAGACGTTTTCAATTTCGAAACCTCTGATTTATACTAATTGCGATTGCCTCGCAGAAGGATCATTGCTGGGCTTGATAAAATGTCTTAAGGAGATTGAACGTTATTACGTGCTGTAGCACTTCAATTCAATCTCGGTAACGACCAAAACGCGTCCCGTTTTACAGTAGATCGATAGTTTAACATATTCTAACAAATTGCATAAACGTTTAAAGTCATCTAAGACAAAATGCTTTGTTTACCAAATAATTCATTTCGTTAAATTTCATAGCGGTGTTATTGTAGCAAGGTTATTTACTTTTTCTAATTTTTTATACATGCCGCAAATTTATTTGATAGGAATACATTATACACCAACAAATACACGACTTTTCACGGTTTAATGTCATTAATTATTGTTGGATATCCAGTGTTCTGGCAAGTAAATATGTTTAACAGTTATAAAAGTTGCCTAATCAATAGAATTCAAATAGTCTTTAGTTCCTAATTTCTAAAATGGTTTAGTACAACATTTCTCTATATCTTTTCAAAATTATAAGTAAAAATTTAACAAATATAGATTAATTTTTTGATTACTACCTGGATCACGCTTTAAAATACAATTTAAATTCTTTGAGCAATCTTTTTAAATTTTATCTTTTTAGTTATTGATCAGATGAAAAACCTAACCAACTTTGTCACGGTAGCAATGATTTGATTTTCAAACATTTTTTCTATTCTTAAGAATTTTATCATACACTGTTCTTTGATTATGACTTTAATCTACAACAATCGAATTATATTAATGAAATGAAGTTCAGATGAAATTTTCTTTATAAAAAATGAAATCGTACATTAATTTAAGACATCTAACGTTTAATCATGAATGCAGCGTAACTTGAAAATGGTAACGATTGAAGATCTAACAATATTTAAATGCAATCATTAAAAATTCTGGGCCTACATGTCGTAACGGAGTACATTAGATTCAATTTTGGCTCAAATTTTAGGATTTCAAACTGAATTTAATTCTCTAATTTATAACTATAAAACTATAATCTAGAATACAATATTATTTTAATTAAGCCTAGGTCTGATCGTGGGTTGAATTTCATAGATGAATTCCATCCTACAAAATGTACGATTGTGCATAATTACATTGTCTCATTGCTACGGCGCCATTTCAATCTCAAATGCGCACACCCACGATCCTGCACGGCGTTGTATCGGTAATAGACTGTTAAGTCGCTTCCGGGTAATTTAAATAAAGGAAGAAGCGATATCACCGAAAGTACTCAAAGCAGACTTATTGCCTTCAATGCCGCTCAGCATCAATCACTGGGATTCGAAGACGAAGTTAGGATCTAAGATATTGCAATCATCATTTTTCATTGTGACAAAAGTAACGAGCATTACAATCAAATTAAGCAACATGATCTTATATACAGACGAGCTTTGATATAAAATCGGCAAAAACGCGAGGATTAGTCTTGTTTTGTTTGTATAGACCACATTTTAGTATTAATTTTTTCTTCACAAGATTATAGCAAACAGTAAGTCTTTCGAAAAATCACTGAAATTGTAGTCCATATGTGGAATTGGAAGTTGGTGAATATTTTTTTAATGTTGACAATTGTGAGTAAGAATAAGATATGACAATGTATGATGCATATTTTTTGCAATGAGGTTAGATTACACATTTAATTAAGACGCATGCTGTTTATGTATTCTTCTCTCATTAAATCATCCAGAACTAATTTTTATTTAGGATATAGTTTATTCCAATAAAAATGCGATTTAGTTTGATAATTATAAGACGTGATTTAGATACATTAAAAAGAGATACTTTTAACAAAACTTTCTATTAAATTAAGAAAAGCGATAGTACTCAAATTTTCCAAATTGGTAGCACAACTCTGTACAACGCGGAGCATAAAAACAGAGCATTTCGAACATAACGATGTCATGACAGACTCAGCAATATGACACTCTGGCGATAAATTCACTCATTAATTTTCTCTTTTTATATCTGAAAGTATTTTAGAAAGTTTGTCAGATTAGAAATTTGCTCGAGGCTTCTTTGCACATCTACAAAGAAATCAATTCAAATTTATTGGCTAACATTTTTAAAAGAACTGTTATAAAATGTGATGAAGATTCTTTTCTAGGAAATGTCGATCATTTATCGCATACTGAATAGAGAAAGATGATTTAGTGTCGATAAGTTTTAGAATGTTTAAATGTTGTCAATTCGTGGAGTCTCAACACTGATATTATATGCTTCCTAAAAACAGCATGATGGTTAAAATAAACAACTTTAATACCTTTTTGTTAGTAGACTTTTGTGAATTGTAATTTGAATTGATATCAATATAACAATATAATTTTATCATAATTATATAATAAAAAATAATAAAACGATATAAATTTGCAAAAAATGTAATCAATAATTATAATGAGACGTTAGAATCATTACGCATTAATTCAATGTAATAACAACACATTACAACACATTAAAGTACATTACAACACATACATTACATTGCAATACATCGAGTAGAAATAAAATTATGATGCTAAATCATTATTTTGCCTTGGTTATCTCGTAATATTAGATTATTTTAAATATAGTCTATCCGAAATTATGCCTACATCACGAAAAATCATAACGTTCGAAATAAATCGGTTAGTAAAAATCAGCGTCCTCATTTAGTATTCTGATGCTTGCATTGCCTTTCTGAAAAAGTGTATCAATGATGTAAATATATCGACAACTTGATTTTATCTCGACAGACAAGCTTAACGAGGCAATTCACGTCGATACAACGATCAAAGCGAGGACAAGATTTTCAATATATCAACATTTAGTCATATCATTTGACAATAATCAAGAATTTGTCATTTTTCTGGTTTGCATCTAGTTTTTCTCAAATTTCAACAGTGTTCAAGAAATTTATTTCAATATACTTACAATATATAATACTTATATACAATATACTTACTTCGTATTTGTTAGAAAAACTTTGTTTTCTTTCATTTTTGCAATTTTAGATAAAATAAATTGGGTACAGAAGGTACAAATAAATAAATAACTTCGGTGACTAGTACGCATAGGCTTCACACTACAGTATGTTCACCTCACGTTCTTAATTCTTGAGATTATGACAAATTATTTAGGAATTGATCACAGGCCAGAACGGAATAAAAAATAAAATTGAGCAAATCCACTCTTTTGCATCGGCAGAAAACAAACAACATTCATCAATAAGATAAATTTTTACAAAATTTGCATTAAAGTTTTGAAGACAGTTTGTCTGAACAAGAGTTTAATAACAGAAAATCAGTACAAAGAAATATTTCTTTCATTTACACTAAGGCAAAAACTATTGATATTGAAAAGACTTGCTATTGAATTGATGTTGAAACGCTCGTTTTAAATTTGTGTTTGCTGTGTTTTCAATAAATTTTACTTTTTTCTCTTGCAATAAGTTATTACTTTCGTTGGATAAAATATTTTTGTTAAATTATCATTAATCCAACTATACGTTTAGTGGTGTCAATTCTTGTAATTTAAAACATTATTAATCCGCATATAGTATATTATTTTAATAATTTTACTCTAAACATATAATTATTGTTCTAATTTAGGTAAATTTCACAATACAATATAATAATTATATCAAGTTATCTTACTCATTATACACTCATTTATCTTAGCATTTAGATTTATTTTAAAGATAAAGATTTAATTTAAATTTCAAAAGATTTAATCTTCACTGCACAAATTTATTCGAATAAATTAAGCCGTCTGAAACAGATTTTAATATTCATGATTTAAAGTCAGCAGGAAATAGAATTCACTTTTCGTTCCTCGACTTACAATTACATCCTAAGCAGGATCAAGAAAGGAAATTGAATTTCTTGATTCACCATATTCATTTACTAGATTAAAATTTGATTTTCTAGAATCGTCCTACGTTTTTTTACTCCATATTGAAATGTATAAAATTATCGATAAACTATTGTTGCAATGAAACGAATGATTTTCGATTGGATATTATCATCAATCGATGCACTAGAATTGTTTTTCTGCTTAGCAGATTGTGATAATAATAATAGAACTTTGCATAATATTTCGCTTCAGTTCATATCGAACATCATCTGCGATTATAAAAACTGTCTTTCGTCTACTTATTATTTGAATGATAATAATTTTATTTCTTAATGATATAAGCTGTCGCACAAAATTAGAGAAAACTATTTTAAACCTAGCTATATACCTATGCACTAATATAGCAGTATCTGTTCTTTTAATTCTAGAGGTGTACAGTCTTAAATAACAACAAATAGACATTAATTTATGCATGAATTTATATAGCGTACTTTTTCTTACAAAATTACCAGTTTCGTTTAAAAAGTATTTTCAACTGTTTAATTGTCTTGCTTACATCTTACATATTTAAAATGTTACCTAATTGTGTGCAATTATGCTTTAAAATATTATTATCCACGCCTGCAGATCTATACACGATCTAGGTCCTGGAGACACACGATCTGATCGTTAATTAGTCTAATATAAAACATAAAGTGGACGTGAATTTCATTATTCATAAAATTCTTTGTTACAGAAAAAGCTTGAAATGATGTTCTGTTACAGAGACATTATTTCATTTACACATTAGACATTTTGTTATTTGTATTTAAAATTAAGTAATTACTAGAGACAAACAAACAGTGAATTAAATCAAGCTCATGGGAATTAATCGCAAAGTGTTTTTTATTTGATACAATACACACTGATGTGACAGTATTTATTAAAACAAAACTAATTAATGATTATTACTTGTTGAATTCTGATAAAAATAATACGATAAGAGTCTTATTTAATAACACTTTTAAAGTAGTATTTAAGTTCCAACAAGATAAAAGTAGTATTTAAGTTCTGACGACATTATATAATAATGTTATGACAGAGTGATATTTTAAGTCAATTACTTTCGTTACTTTCCCGACTCATCAGTCACTACATGTGCTAACAAGATCTAGTTATATGTGTTGATACGTCACTTAAACGTAATCTTTGAGATTCGCAATGTTCTCTGACTTAACACGCTATGCTAATGTCGATCTGTTGACCATACCATCAAGACACGCAGCATAGTTAACATACGAAATGAGTTTATTTAACCCAGAGTCCAGGCACGAAAAAGCACACAGATTTAATGTTATTTGCAAATGATAACAATTATTCCACACTACCTAATCAGCTCATTTAATAGCTGCATTGAATTAGACATACTTTTGTAAACGCTTTACTCAACACGCATAATCTGTAAATGATGTAATTTACGTAATTTTGATTATGATTATCACGTTCGCTTCATCCTCTCCTTCAAATCTAGATTTTTATCTAGCATGTATTGTTACTTACACACAAGCCCCAGTTTTATGCCGTAAACTGTTGTCGTAATTCTTCCTTTCTGGTATTGTTCACAGAAAAATCTTGTTATTAAGAAACCATGTTGTAGAAACCTGAAGTTTTTTATATCTGGTATACATTTTTCAGTACTTAATAACTCAATCACGAATAAAATATAACTAGTCATTAAGCATCTGTTACTAAATTATCGTTAAATAGTTGTTAATTAATTTTGTTATTAAATTCTTATTAAATTTTGTTAATGTTGTTAAATTATACATTTTTGTGAATTTTGTTACAGTTTGGTTGCCTAGCTTTGTGAAAGAAAATCGAGTTCTTTCTCTGCATTCATTTCTTTCAATTTAACATTTCTTCTGAGATAAAGTTTTGATTTTTCTCTTTTTTTCTTTTTTTCTTTATTTCTCTCTTCTTCAACTTGTCAACATGACTTCATACAAGGTTCGTTTAATAATTAAATTCTTCTTTTTCGTTTAATTTCGTTTATTAAATTATAATTAATTAATGAGTTAATGTTATTAAGTTTTTTCTTGTCATGTCTTGCAGTTCCATTGTTTTGATTCTGCAGACAGAAATTCTATAGCGATTTACTAGTTAAATTAAACTATAGTTTATCGCCTTTATTTCTTTGATACTGCATGAAAGATAGCTGTGTTTAAGCAATAGAATGCATAAATCATTGATATATTTGATTTATAGAATTGCTACATTACTTTTTAGAAAGGTTTTTCAATTATAAATGATTAGAATTACATGGAAATATACTTCGATATATTTTTGCATAGGCTGCCGATTCAAAGCGTGAAGAATTCAGAAAGTATCTAGAAAAAGCTGGAGTAATGGATGTACTCACAAAAGGTGATCATTTGTTATTCTTTAATATTTTGTCTGAATCTTAAAAAGAAATTTACTCACTGTATTTAAGGCTGCTCAAAATTTGACAATTATGTTTATTCAATTAGTTTGCTTTGTATAAATCTTAATATTATCTTTTGTTTGTTATAGTTTTAGTTGGTTTGTATGAAGAACCAGAGAAGCCAAACAATGCTCTGGAGTATCCTTTTTAATGGCTAGAATTTTAAAGTATTGTAAAGAAGATTTAGTAAATTGAAGTTTACTGCGAAATACTTAAGTGCTTATGATACCTTTAAATATAATATAATGAATTTAATTTGAAAATGACAAGTTTCCCTTTTTATTTTATTAACCAATATAAAAGAATGTCATGTCTTAAATCTTAATCTTACATTGAAATATGCAGCAAGTTGCAAGCATTCAAAATTTCATCTTTTCAATAATCTTCACATTCTCATTCCTAAATCCATCCATTAGACTACGAATAAATATTATTACTAGCTTTAAAACCCATCCAACAACCCATCTAGTCCTTTTAAAGTCGGACGCGCTACCGTTATGCCATGAAGTATTCTTGCGTTTATTTGAAACTTTATCGATTACATCGCTTGCTGTAATAGAGGTAGCGGAGCAGCAGCAGAATTGATCTCATTTTTGTATTAAGATTACAATGATTAGAGAATGATTTTAAAGTATAATTCAATAATGAAGTTGCTGGTTTAATCCTTGATTGAAAGTTTCAAAGTTTCTTAAAGCAGCACTTGGGAGCCGATGTGCCTGAGACTGCTGATGTTGAGACTCTTAAGCTGCAAGTCTCAGAATTGAGACAACAAGTTGAGAGATTGACTGAAGAAAATTGTGAACTGAGACAGAAGGTGCCCTTTGGCTTGTTTTTATACAGTTTAGGTTAGGTTTAAGTTTAACGTCATGGATTATGACGATGTCTCAAACTTAACTGTCAATTTAAGTGGCTTACTAAATGGAGCAGCAAGCTTTCCGGGATTCGAACCTGCACTTGTCGCATATGAGTCCAGTACTCTAATCACTTCTCTAACAAGCCTTGATATAGACTAGTTTTTGTAGTATATTTTAATTCTAGATTATTTCTAAAATCTTGTTTCGTTTAATATTTTACTGTTTGATGACTCTATACTGGTTACAGTGCGGGCTTTAACACAGAAGTACATAGGTCTCCCGTTACATGCAATATTTCCTCGACTTGTTGCATCCTTTAGTTAATTTCTTAGCTAGCTATTACGCTTACTTTGATAGTCATATCTTTGACATCATTCGTAAGCGTTTTATAATGCCTTGGGTTAATTTTTTGCATAAAATATTCGTTTTTTTTTTTTTAGCTTGGTGAACATGGGGTGGAACAGGCTGCACCTGAACAGCCCCCCGCAGAAAACTAGAAACAGATTCCTCGCACAACAACGCTCCATTATGTTTTAGTATTTTTCATTCTTTTGATTTTTGTAATTTGTTCGTCAATCAGTTACTATATTTAAACTCTCGGTTGTAAATCGAGATTATGACGCTCTTTAATTTAGATTAAATGTATATTTGAAATATATTTTTTGGCTAGTATTAGAGTAAAAGTTTCAATCTGATTTCAAAATTTGTATATTTTAAACTTTGAATATCTTCATAGCACCTGTGGCTAATATTATTTCTTATTAATGATGATTGAGTTTTATTATAATAGCAAAATTTAAACAGTATTAAATATTATATTATCACTAGCATTTAAAATATGTCAATTTGTGCAATTTTGTAACCTATAATAGAATAGAGTGAGTTTTTTTCTGATTCTTAAATTTGTTTATAATATCAGTTAATGCCAAATAGACTTAGTATAATTCCGTTGTGTACTGTATATGTGAATATGAGAAAAACTTTAACATAAGAGACCACAATTTATTTTTATGATAAAAATGTTATTCAATATAATACAAAGTACTGTATTCAATGGTTACTTTCTTGCTGTGTATCGAGTCTTTAATATTTAGAGACTTTTTATACGAGATATTTTGTCTTAGTTTAAATATAGAACAGAAAAGAAAGGCATAGAGTAAATAGATTTGATTACAATTAACATACCTCTTGGACACAATTTTATGGAAAGGCAAAACAATTAGAATGATTACGCACTGAGTTAAAACGATTATCAAATAGACTGATTTACATAATCATAAGCTTATCTATATATTGAGTAAACCAAACTATTATTAATTACGATTGAAGCAAATTAATTACAAAAAAGACACAACCAAAATGCCGCTTTAGATCAATGCCACTTTGATCTTTTAAGTACACGTCGGTTACATTAAACCTGATAGATTGAGATATTTATATTATTTAATGAATTTATCATCGAGGTAATCTGTCAGAAATAATTTCAAGAATCTTTTTATAAAATATTTTGTTTACATTATTATTATCATTGATTTCATTTCTGATATATTTCTGATCACATTATGATTAGATGATAAAATGCGCACAAATATGTCAAATGCTTGCATTACAAGGAATGCAAAAACATTTATCCATCTCGAAAAACAAAATTTGTCAGTACATTTACTGTATGATACCCGTGATGAAATAATGCCGGATAAATACAAAGCTGCCCCTGATATATGTATAACAAAATCACATCAAAACTGAATCGACTACGCTAATTAAAATTGAATGCGATTCATAGAAATTCACAGAAGAAATCAAACAGACAATAACTCTTACTACTGCAAAAAGAATCTAATTAAGAATAAAATTTCATTCTACATTTTCGCCTGATATATTCATAAGAACAAACTTACGAATTAGTTTGTTCGTAAGTTTAATTTCTATAAGTGGTATTATAGGCTAATGGTATTAGCTAATAATACCATTATCAAAGTAACTGTTCCACACAACATTACTTAATTAGAAAACTGAAATTAAATTTCATTAGAAAACAAAATTATACTACAAACATAAATATGATTAGCTAAATCAGATTACTTTTCTGCCCAAAACCTCATTATTATTAATATTTTTATTATTACAATGAGTAATAATGATTACTAGTACAACATTAATACAATTAAAAATAACACTTAGAAATAAAAACGATTAAAAACCGGGATTAAATGAATACTACTGAATCTGTATTCTCGATAATAAAAGAAATTTAAAACTAAAGAAAATTTGATTTTACATAAAAGCATTAAAAAAGCAATAATAATATTGATATATTGCTCAAAATTACACTAATGTTACAGTACTTAACTGTATATCAGTGTCTAAAAGAATGTCATTATTAAATTAATAAAACAAAATAAAAGTATTGTCTTTAATTTTATTTCTCTATCACAGTTACTTCAAATTATAAAACCAGCAAATGTCTAAATTCACTTCTATTTTAATTTTAAATGACATAAATAAGCAACGTGTCTATTTTTAAATTTATATGTAGCTTATCTTATCGCTATCTTATTAAATCCTAAATCAATTTTTGTCACGATTAATGTACTATTAGTTATATCCCTGTGTTGCTAAATATTCACAGTGTATCAGTCAACTAAAAATTATATTTGTAGCTTTTTATCAAATTAGCATTAAAAGAAAAATGTATTACTATATAAAAATAACTTCAACTAAATCAGAATCACTTATGTATAACATCGCATCACTGCACACGTCTTGTACGAGATTGTACAGAAATATTTACAAATATAAAATATATATATATATATATACGCAACGAAAACACTTATATTAGCATTGCTATTCACTTAATTAAAAACAATCCAGTAATTAGCATAAAGTATGCATTGAAAACACTTCAAATAAAACTAATCGCGGAAGGATAAGAAACAGTCCACAAACGGGCATGCTGTTTTTTTTTTTGATAAATTTGAAGCAAATCACAAAACGAAAAATGGCACAAATTGAACTACACATTAAGTAATAAGCTGCCATTATGGATAAACAATTAAACAAATTTATGCATAAATATGAAACAAAACAATAGTATTAATAATAGTATTAATAATGATACTAATAATAGTATTAATATTAATAATAGTACTATTCGAGAGTTGCAGAAACTTGACACGAGAAAAACGCTATAACTAAAAGGACTACAAATAAGAAAACAAAATGATTAAAACAAAATCCGTAATAAGAAAATTATCTACAATTAAATCAAAATAAACGTAAATGTTAATCGAAACTAATTATATTTCAATTAGTTAATTAGTTATGTTCTTAGTAAAGTTGTACGAGTCATTGTGAAATAAAACAAAATGAAAACATAACAAATGTTGATAAAAATCATCGCTACTACTTTATTATAAGTCTGTCATAGTTTCTTAATTCTGAAATTGAAACTAAATCCATTTTCTTAATTTTCTAAATCCATTTTCGTCCATTTTCTTAATATTCAGTAAGTTTTAAGTACTATAACGATAAAAATCCTGAAATCACCAACAAATAAAATTCTATGATTTTAAAACTTTGACAAGACAATATATAAAAACTTTATGCTTACATGATGATACTTATAAAGTATATAAGAGGCATGAATTATACCTACAACTTACATATTGTCACGATATAAATCAAACTGTATTTTTAAATCGAGATCGTTCAAATTTAACTAATAATTTCATGAAAATTAAAATATTAACAATACGAATATTCTTTAATATTAAAATTCAATCAACGAACGCGAATGATTCAACATCGTAAACTCAATCTGAAGAACGTTGCTGCAGTAAAACAAAGTTAGAGCAAATATATATTGCAGGTAGAGAACAAAAACACGATTAATCAAACACAAAACGCAACACAACACAGCACCCGTAATGTATCAAAGAAATCAAAAGAAAATCAGACGTTAAAATCATCCTATAAATCTTCATAAATCTTGCAAATCTTTTGAAAATATGTTACAATTAAATGAATTGATTAATATTTTATACAAATTATAAAACAAAGTATTCATTTGGTAATTTTAAAAAGAGTTTAAGTAAAGATGCAACTGTAAACATTTCATCCTAAACAATAATTCAAATGCTGCAATATTTTTAAACATAGAAGATTTAAATCCTGGACAACTCAAATATAAATCCATACACTATGGATCCTAGTCTATATTTTAAACCACTCAGTAATTAATTAAAACTATTAAATCATAAAAAACTGCAATTTCATATCACTAACTCGAGTAATTAAAATGATTTCATAAAGAAAATAAACTATAGATTGCAACAGTTCAAACGAGAAATGATAAAATGGAAAAACACGCAAAGGAATTATAAGGAAGGGAAAGGATTGCTTAACTCGCTAGGACTGAATGCCGCGTGGCTATTGGCGCGGTAGAACAAGGAGTGGATGCGCCACTGCTTTCTGCTGATACGCGCAATGTCTTCTTCTTTACAACACGATGCTCTAAAAACATGAAATAAACATAAAATAAATAAAATAAGAAATACAGTAATTTTGTCTATATTTCTAAACAGCAATAAAATCAACGTTATTCAGGCATTATGAAACTATGAAACCACGCGATATCACAATAAATACTAATTTATAAAATAAGCAAATGAAAAAATAAAGTTCCATTAGAAAATAAAATACAAATTATCATAAGTTGACAAAACAATTGTTTATATAATAACAAAGATTTAATTGCACAATGGATCAGTGTTTAGACTCTATTATTATTATTGCAATACACAAAGATGTTGGTATCGAATTAAAAATCATGCTAAAGGGTGCAACAAGTGAAACAATTTGAAAATCTTAGCAGCATTCGATTCTGAAATATACATGTTAAAAGTTGCTCATTCTATCAGTAAATTAGGAAAAAAAGAATTTACTAGAATCCACAAACAATCTGTAAGAAAGTTTCATATATTTAAAAATCAGACTAATATAAAAACAAACACCTTTATAAAAGATTCAAATACGAGATAAAAGAAAAAACTTTAAAATAAACCTTAATATATATTGCCACGACAGTATTTCATCAAATATAATCACAGATTAAAAAGACTAAACAATAAAGCAAAAGTAAATTTAAATAAAGCCTAAATCATATCATTAGTTAACAAAAAGCAAAGTTAAATACAATAAATCACGCTTAAATTATATCATTTCTTTAATAAAGCATAACTTTATACAATAAATCAAGCTCAAATCATATCATTACTTTACATAAACCATAATTTAATATACTAAATCAAGCTTAAATGACATAAAAAGCATTCCTTAAAGATCAAATTATTACCCGTGCGATTATAGATAAGCCAAATAGACGCCGTGAGAAAAACGCCAATAAGAAATGACGCGAAAGCGATACCAACGACAGCTTCTGACTCCAGTCCATCAACAAAAACATCTTGCTGACACGCTTCATCGGAGCGCGATACTAAACCGCTACTGACAACGACAGGGGAAGCGGTAGATTGAGAAGTGATGACTCGTTTGATCGCTATAGGTCCGCGCGTGATTATCACGCTAATGGTATCATTATGTAAGTCAGTTGACAATGTCGAGCAGAGTTTGTTATGAGAGACGCACTGTGGAAAAATATATGGTGATTGCGATTGTAAGAAGTTAAATTTGAATTTTCAAATTCATTGAAATTTGATTGATACTCTGGGAGAATAAAATGATAAAGCCATAAAAGAAAAAATATCAAAAATCATAAATGATAAATGAAATTTAAATTTTTCTGTTGCAAGTAAAGTATTAAAAATGAAAGAAGATTCGTTTTACTGTAATCTTGAGAGTTAAACAGTAACAATCATCAAAATAGATATAGTATAGAGTACATGAAAATGTACATAAAGACAGTACAAAGTAGTTTAAAACTGTAAATGTACGTAAAGACAGTACACTGTACTTGAAGCCAGTACATGTACATAAAGACAGTACAATGTACTTTAAGACTGTATATGTACTCTAAAGATGGTATATTTACTTTAAGACTGTACAGTGAATAATGTACTTTAAGAAGTACTTTAAGAAGTACATGTACATTAAAACTGTTCACTGAATTTAAGATTTTACACTATACCTGAAAACAGTACATGTACTTTAACACTGTACAATAATGTACTTTAAGATTATAAATAATTTAATACCTAAAGTATTATTTCTATCTAACACAAAAATATTCAAATTCATTACATAACACGATGAATTTTAACAAATTCTAGGTGTAATGTTAATAAAAGCATTAAAACTATAGTTTAAAATGACAGTTAAATAATCTAAAACAGATTTAACCTTTGGCAGTTGCATATCAGTTGCATGTTTATCTTCAATGCAAGGAATTAATTTACATCTGAAATTAATCTGATCAGTAAAGTCAGAGAACTGATCCAGACTAAACGAAAAACGTTCATTCGTGGAAGTTGTAGCTTTAGTTTTAATCCAAAGAAATGACTCGACTGACTGACATCTAAACCAATCAAAACAAACAATGAATTTCTAAACAATTAAAATTCATAAAAATAAAAGTATTTAAAGCTATCTAGGAGGTAGGTATTGTTTACAGGACACAAACGTTACATATCTGCATCAAATAAAATTTAATATACAATATTACTATAAATTTCAGATTATATTACGGTTATACAAAACAAAAACACTGCATTAGTTTTTTAATTTGCTATCATAAGAAGAAAGAAAAAAATGTGTAAAACTAAGAATATTGTAAAGCAATATTTACTTATCATTATTATTTATTATTACTAGAGCAAATACAACGAGTACCCATTTGAAATAATTTCAAGTTGTTTGAAATAAGACGGAAAAAGTTTCTGCGAATAGTCATCATCCAGCGAACAGTCACTTATAAGTAACTTCAATCGACTATCTGCAGAACGATAATTAAAACCTATTAAAGCTAAAATAAACTTAAATCTTCTTTAACATTTAACCATAATTCGTTTTAAAAAGCGAATGTAATTAAAAGAAATAGTAAATTTATTCAAATTAAACCTGATGCAATGATGCTGGCTTCTACAAACAGAAAATCCTCATTTGAAACTACAATCGGAAATGAATTAATTTCATCAGTAAACGATACGTCTTTATAAATCTTTAGACGTAACTGAGCATCCGATGACCATATTTCTGATAATGACGCCTATATAAAAAAGTTTTAATAATAATTTACACAATACTAAACTAAATACTATTTATTCCATTAATTTTTATTACATGTATACTAAATAAATTTTGAAGAAAAATGAATCAATAAAACGTTTAATGTAATAACTGTTTTCTTCTTCAATCGATTGATTTTCACTTTCTATATGTTAAAATTAAGATATATGTTAATATAGAGATTGAAATATGATTTTTAATCTCCATATATTAAAATTACTGTTAAAATAAATATATGCTTAAAGTACCCTAATGAATAAATAACGATTATATTATTAAATATAGATTAAAAGATTAAATATAACATTAAAAAATAAAGATCTAAATATAGACTTGCACTTACCTGTTTGTTCTGTGATTTCATTGGCTGCTGATTTATGCCATCATGACAACTAAACTTAACTGACAGCCAATCAGATTCTCTGTCTGTGATTTGTTTTGTTGTTCTATTGTTACGATAGTTTACCAAAATCTGTTGTTTAAAACAAACAAACTGTTGTTTAAAACAAACAACCTGTTGTTTAAAACAAACAACCTGTTGTTTAAAACAAACAAACTGTTGTTTAAAACAAACTGTTGTTTAAAACAAACAACCTGTTGTTTAAAACAAACAACCTGTTGTTTAAAACAAACAACCTGTTGTTTAAAACAAACAACCTGTCATTTAAATAGTCTGTTGTTTAAAACAAACAATCTGTTGTTGTAATAATTTATTGTTTATTACAAACGATCTGTTGTTAATAACAAACAAACTGTTATTTAAAGCAATTTTTTGTTTAAAACAAACAATCTGCGATCTAAAACAATTTGTTTTAAACAACAATCAGTTGTAAATAATCTGTTTGTTTTAAACAACAATCAATTGCTACAATCGGATGTTTAAAATAAACAATAGGTTGTTTGATAAACACACAAAAACTCATTTTTGCTAACACAATGTCAATCAAAACAAGCATAAAACAACACTATCCACCAAACAAAGATCATATTTATCACAACTCAAATATCAAACATCTATGTTTCCACTCAAATATCAAACATCTATGTTTCCACTCAAATATCAAACATCTATGTTTCCACTCAAATATCAAACATCTATGT